>JAOEHY010036789.1:0-19880 GCA_025447955.1 Psilopsiagon aurifrons | reverse complement strand
TCCTCTGGACTTGTTCCAACACTTCCATGTCCTTTTTATGTTGAGGACACCAGAACTGCACACAATGCTCCAAGTGACGTCTCACAAGAGCAGAGTAGAGTGGCAGGATGAAATTTATCACATTTTTGAACCTCAAAACCAATCTGCATCTCATATCCAATACATTTGGGGTAAATGCTTCACTTTTTCTGCTCTGCAAACTGAAAAGAATATACCTTTAACTTCAGAAAATACAGAAAAAAGAAAATAGAATAATACATTACCATAAATACAGGTGGTATTCTACCTTTTAAAGTCTGTAGGTGAGAAAAAAAAAAAATCCACTTCGCTGAATTCTTCATCCTTGTTTTTAATAATTCTCAAGTGCCAACTCTCCCGAAACTCACTTGGAAAATTCAGATTGCAGGACTAGGGCTTTATTTTGAAAGGAGCCTAGCAGATATAACCAAATATCTTTCATTCATGGGTAGTTTTTTTGGATCTCTCTCAGATTAGAGACCAGGTGTCCAGGCCAGAAGGGTTAAGAGTTTTCCATTGAAAAAATAAATAAGTAATCATAAGAGATGCAAAACTGGGAATAACACTGCAAGTTAAAAATTCCTGTGCCTCAGCAAAATCTGTGTAATTTCTAGAGCTTTGTCTGAGCAAGGATTTAGTTATAAATGTCTGCATGTTCATTTCATTTCAAATGTCTTCACAGTTCTTCACATGATCTAACAGGATATTAACACTGAAAGGACAGAGAGCTAGCAGAAGCAGAAGATTATCTTGTCTTCTGTAGTATCTTGAAGAAGTACAGGAGTCATAAAGTAGGATGGCAAAAAAGACATTTTCTATTCTTAAAATTAATGGCAGATGGTTTTTCTGGATGCAATCTCCTGTGCATCCTTAATTCCTGTCTTTTCTGACAATATAAAAAAAAAGCTGGAATAACAGGGTACTTGGAGTTTCTGAGTATAAACTGAAAAATAACACAGATGGATTGTTAAGAGACACCTCATTTACCCCATTTACAATCTGCATATTCATCTCATTTGGTAGCACAATTCATCAGAAGCATTTAAAATGCTGCAGAAAAAGCCTTACTGTTCTTCACATTGGCACAGGCTGCTTCCCTCCCTCATTTCTATGATAACATCACCACTTGTATACATGGGAAGTCATGTTCTCACATTATTAGCTGTACTTTCAGCCAGTATCCAAACATACTTCACTCACTGCTGGAAACATGGAGGAGAAACTCAGCATAAGCTCAACAGACAGATCTCCACAGGTCATGATGTTTCTACCACTGAAATTATACCTTCAAAAAACGGCAAAGCTAGAGAGGGCCACTGCAGCCACCATCAGGTACCTTATGGCAGGCGCTCTCATTTCCACAGATGTAAGGCAAGGGAGCTACTTGGATACAGATCTTCCAGTAATATATTTATAGAAAAGAGATTTTCTCCTAGAAGAGTGATTAATGGCGTAGGCAACACTGACCACTAGCCATATCAGCCATTTCCTGGCAGGCAACAACCTACTTGGAGAACCAAGGGCCAGGGGCAAATTGAGCCAGTCCCCAGCTGTCAGGAGATATCCATCCCAGACACCAAAAATGTCACTACAAATCAAGACAAATTATTAGCTGAAAAAAAATTAACATGAGTGCTGTCTTCTCGCATTTCTTTCCCTTAATGTTTCTCTAAGTGATTTCCTAGCTATTAAAGATTGACCTAGTAATTCCTGAGAAAACAGAGTCTGCCTATCATAATGCACATTAAATTTTCAGCCTGCCCGGAAGTTACTATGGGTCTCTTGGACGACAGCACTTTCCAGTATCAAGGCCTTAGTGTGCCATCTGGTGGATTTTCGGAATTTAGTACATTTTGTTTCTCTACAAACCCAGTGATATAGAGATACCTGATATACTGACAGGAGCATCTACCTTCTTTGGCCACTGACAGTATCTATCATCTCATCCTGCATTGGCTCAAATCAAATTTTTGCCTGAGGTTAATAACATAACTCCTCTCGAATTTCCAGTCAAATGAGGTTTTACTACTGTAACTATTGTAAATTCAGCTAACTCCTTATTAACTAGTCTCTTAATCAATTTTATATGTAATTGAATGGTGGCTCTCTCAAAAAAAACTTCCACAAAATTAACCTAACAGAATTCCATATTTAGGGCCACAACTTGAGACCCTCAATTACATTTATATGCTTAATTCTCAATGACCAAACATGCTAGGATTAGTCTCTATTTGGGATGAGAGTCAAAGATAGTGAAGCAAGCCATACAACTTCATACAAAACAGAGAGTTTGAGTACTCATTCTTCATTCTAAGTACTAAAGCAACAAGCATCATTAAAAATACCGTACGTTTTTATGATACCACATGAAAAATGTGAAGCCAGCTAAAATATACAGGGGGAGAAAAAAAGGCATTAGTTTCCTACTGTATTGACCCTTTCTTTGTAAATGTGAGGCATTTCTTCATTTCTCTTTTTTATAGAGCACAAGTTGTGCGATGAGGAACCTGGGATGGACTCAATTTCAAACCACACTGAGTCCTTTGAACATAGAGTCCTAAAAAGGAGTGTATCTTCTACTCCAGCATACTGCCCCAGGCACTCTTCCACTCTGCACAAGATGCTTTATATTCCATCGCAGCGAAGACTTCCAGGGTTTTCATGCTGGATGGAAGCTGCCCTCTGAATGACTGAACTGCAACTGACACGGAAGAGCATGAATGGGCAGCTGGATGAGGCTTCTACCCAACATACAATGCCAGTTCAGAGACCCGGACTGAGGATGGCAATAACTGTATGGGAATAAAAGAAAAGACCAGCTGAGAGGCACTGGATATGTGGCTGATTCTCCTTACTGCAGTTGGCTTTCTTTCCATAAACAGAAAACAAGACAAACACAGCTAAAACAGACAGGAGAAGAACAGTAGTGATTGAAAATGCAGCTTTTGGTTTTGGTCCCAATTGTTATTGGCAACCTGACTGCAAGAGAGAAACAGGCTCTGCGTAGTTTTATCAGCCACTGTGAGACTTGGCAAATGTGCCAACACTGTGCTGTTTTAGACACTGATTTTAGCTGCCTTTTTGGACACCAGCTGTCTGTCTCATCAGCTAAGACAGACTTTTTAAACTGAAAACTAACATCAAGAAGTAAAAACAAGATAAGCAACTAGGGAAAAAAAAGACAACAAGAAATAGATGTGGGGATATCAGGATTTAAGTGTTAAAATCTGTGTGGTTTTCAGAACTGAACTGTTACTTGGTGAGGCAGCATTTGGATTGAGCTTGCTCTCCTTTATCAGAACATCTTTTACAACCAGGTAATGCAAACCCAAGTCATATGATGGCTCTGAAGTCTCCAGAAGACTGCAAGACAATGCTGCTTTTGGTATGGATAGGCTTTGTTGCATCAGCAAGCAGTGTGGCCTGACAGGTGCAGGCTCAGAGAAAAACAACTGGTGCTGGGACCAGGTATTTCCACTGAAAGAGTTTCAAGAAGCCTATTGCGCATTAGGTCTGGCCTGACTCCATAGACCTAATGACCATTAGGATTTAAAGCTCATTCTCCAGACTACTTTAGCTTGAATTGAAATCTGGAAGTCCCAAGAGCACTTTACAATGAAATCCAAAGCACAGTAGCAGGGATAAATGGAGATTCAATTATAAAGTGTAGAGCTGATATCTGTAGAGAATTTTCTGGGGACAGAAGTCCATGAGGACAACTGCAGATTAGTACAGTAACAAAAGAGGGAGCCCTTTTGGCACCACCTTGCCCAACCTGCCTACAGGGAGAAAGACACAAATCCACATTTTTGCTCATGTTGCCTTTCTGTCTTACTCTTGAGTATTTCTTGAAGGAGCATAGTCAGTTTTTTATTATTATGAATAAATTTGAGTGTAGCCCTTAGTGTATTATATGCCCTCACTGCAAATTAAATCCACTCATAAATAAGGGTTATAAAACATGTATTTCATTCAGGAATAGAAGTGCAGGCAGTTATTGTATAAGGTCTTAAACTGAGATTGAAAGAGCGTTGCAAAGTTTAAGTATGATCTAAATAGATAAAAAAACAGATACTGCTGGCAGAAAACTGAAAGCAGATAACATACTATTAATTTCAACCAACATTAAATAACTTGGAGGATTAAAGCCACAAGAGAATACAGATTACAGTAGTTTAAGACATTTTTCCATTAATTTTGCAAGTTCAGTATGACATCTGAAAGCCGTTTTTGTATCAGTCCTTTCACACTAATCCAACTTCACATGCAGTACAGTATTGCAAATTATACCATTTGTTTTACCTGTGAAAGCTAACAACATCCCGTCTTCACAGTACATCCAGCCAAAGAAAACCTTCTGGTGATGTAGTACTTGAGTAGTTTCAAAGGCTTTTGCATCACGTAACATTTTATAGGAAGTTCAAGGACTTCTGACACAAGGCTTGTTTTTACAGAGCAACAGTATTTCCGATGCCTCCACATCATAAAAGGAATTTTAGCCCCTTTAATAAATATATACAAATTATTTTATAACTCTGCATGTGGATCCAGGAAGTTTGAAAGTGCACATTTACTAAAACAAGTTAAGCTGATGTAAACTGGATTTAAATCAAAGAAACCTTTGATACCAATACCTCAATACCTTTTTGAGGTTTTGCATCAGTTCAATGAGTTCAAAATAAAATCTTAAGGCAATACTATGCAATTTTGTGCTCGTATAAAGTCTGACTGACACCTCTAGATAAAGTCTTCACTAACTTATCACAAGTTAAGTTGGTTACAACAGGCCAATAAGTTTTCTTTTTTTCCCTATTACTGTGCCTTACTTTGTATGTCATGGTAGCTTGTGGTGGACCAGCATCTCTTTTTGTGACTTTTGTAAGTTTTATCTTTCTCCTGTCTTCTAGTATGTGGTTAATAAGTGTCACAAAACTTCTCATCATATACACAAAATAAGGTAACACGCCCTACGAACAGAAAACAAGTTCTACATTTAAAATTGCCATATATGAAGAACACCATTTAAGGTAATTTGACATCGTATCTTTTGTATAAAATTTATGATGACATTGTAACACCGTCTTTTGTCTAAACCACCAAATGTTTGATTTAGGTTCACGGGGTAAATGGATGTGTGAGAAGGGGGCATTAGATGCAGAAATCATATAATCATATGCTCACAGAGTGGTTTTGGTTGGAAAGAATGTTAAAGCTCATCTAGCTCCAACCCACCTGACATGGACACGGACACCTTCCACCAGCCCAGGTTGATCAAAGCCTCATCCAACTTGAACACCGCCAGGCATGGGGCAGCCATAGCCTCTCTGGGCAACCTGTGCCAGCGCCTCAGCACCCTCACAGTAAAGAACTTCTTCCTTATATCTAATCTAAATCAGTTGAACAGAGAAAATTAACAATGCTCATCGTGTAGGTATAAGCTGAAGAGCGGTCTGAGCCACTGTATGCATGGATTACGGGGACAGACCCTTGCCTCTCGGTGCTCCCACAGCTGCCCGGGCTGTCCGGGCCTGCGGCAGAGCCGGGGCAGAGACGCGACCAGGCAGCACTCTGACGTGAAACAGCCCTCACCCACCCCGCCCGCTCCGCCATGACGGGCCGCCCCGCCGGCGCTCCGACCCCGCCTTTCCCACCGCCCGCACTCGGAAACGCGTCTTCAGCGACATCGCCGTTCCGCGCCGCCGGATGGTGAGTGACGCCATCGCAGCGCGCCGTGGCGTTGTGCAGCCGCTGTCGCCACCCGCCCGCAGCATGGCCGTGGCGGGGCCGCCGCCGCCCCCCCCTGCCGCCGCCATCCCCTCCTTTGCCGTGGCCTGCCGCCTGGTGTGGCAGCGTTATTCGTGCCTGGTAGTGGCGCCGCACCGCAGGCACGTCGCGCTGGCGCCGCGCTACCTGGGCCGCAAGCGCACCGGCATCCGCGCCCAGCTGGACGCCGAGCTCCTGCGGTACTCAGAGAGGTGCGGCCTGGGACGGGGCTTGGCTCGGAGGAGGCCTCCGCCCGCCTGACTTCGCCCGGAGAGGTGGTGGCTGGCTGCGATTTAACAGTTAACGGTGCCCCCTCTTTTCTTACAGCCTTCAGGGTGTGCCGGTGGCTTACGACAACATTAAAGTGGTGGGCGAGCTCGGGGACATTTACGACGACCAAGGATTCATCCACCTGAACATCGAGGCTGATTTCGTGATTTTCAGCCCCAAGAAAGGGAAGAAACTGGTGGTATGTAAGCGTGTTGGCGTCTCAGGGGGCTGCTTTTCTATTAAATAAAGCATGGCTTATCTCCATCATCAGCAGTGGTCTGAGACTTTGGTGGAGTTATGTTTTAGTTTATGTTAGTAGTTAATTGTATAGTTTACAGTAGTTTATTAGCAGTTTGTAATAGTAGTGTTTATTTTAATCTTTACTATAGATTCATATGATGTTCTTTTTCTTTTTTAGGGTGTAATTAATAAGGTGGCCCCTAGTCATATTGGCTGCCTGATACATGGATGCTTCAATGCTTCTATCCCTAAACCTGAACAAATGTCAGTTGTGCAGTGGCAAGACCTGGGGTTAAAAATAGGCGATGAACTGAAATTTCAAGTATTGCACTTAGATTCTGATGCAGCTGGGGTGTTCTTCATTCGAGGAGGACTCACTAAAAGCCGGTATTGTGCCCTACTAAAGAGTATTTTTAACTGGTTTAATGGGTTTGTTAAAAACTCAATAATTTGACTTTATATCATAATCTTTTAAGTTTTCCTTTGTTTTACACAAGCACATACCTATATATAGCCTGTGTTAGTTGTATGAAACTAAACTTTCTAGTGTTATGTTGTTCATGGAACTTTTCTCTGGAAAAATATAAGTAGGTACTTTTCTAGCGTTAAAAATCTGACTGTGCTGACCTGTGAACTGTTGATTGCATAAATAAAAATACATGACCAAAATAGCACCCCCAAATGTGTAGAGCATCTGTGTTTATGAAAAGCTTAGGCCATTCAAGGGGAGCAGTCTGGTTTCTCAGCACAGTGTTTATGTATGTTATTACACACACATGCGCATGCACACACATTAGGTAACTACAGTCAGCTAGCTATACTTGTGTGACTTAAATGCTTGCTGAAACATTAGAATATCAAAGATGATACAAGAGAATGCATCAGCTTCCTCTTTTCATGTATGCCTCTGTAAATTTTCAGAGCAGTTTGCTAAAAATCTTAATAGTGCTATCATTAAAAGAAATCAGATTTGGTTTTTTTAAGTGGTCATTTGCTGAGCAATTTTTTTTTTACTAATCACAGAGTAGTTAGGGTTGGAAGGACCGTAAAATCATCTGAGTTCCAGCCCCTCTGCCATGGGCAGGGACACCTTTCACTAGACCATTTCACCCAAGGCTCTGTCCAACCTTGCCTTGGAACACTGCCAAGGATGGAGCATTTTCCACTTCTTTAGACCTGTTCCAGTGCCTCACCACCCTTGCAGTAAAGAACTTCTTTCTTATGTCTAACCTAAACTTTGCTTGTTTAAATTTAAACCCATTACTCCTCTTCCTATCACTACAGTCCCTGATGAAGAGTCCCAATGTGGTTGTTTTGATTAAATGTACGATTTATCTACTACTAAAAAAACATATCATTTTTTCTTTGGTTTTCTTAATCTGAAAGGATGCTCTAGACTATTTCAGTGAATTTATAATGAAACTTAATGATTTTGCCTTCAGTGCCTCTGGGGACATCTCCTCCTCCATGATTTTTAACTTTTTCCTCCAGTGCTCTCAGTTGCCGGGTACCTGCTTTTTTTGTTTGCTTTTTTGTTTTGTTTTATTTTATTTTATTTTGTTTGGGGTTTTTTCTTTCTTTTTTTGACTTTTCTGGCATCGCCTTTAACTACAGACTTCAGCAAGGCAATTGCTTGGTAACACCAGCACTGTGTCATGTATGAACAGGCTGTTGGTTGTGCGTGCTTGTGAATAACTTAAGAAGCTTTACTGCACAATGTGTAATTATGAATTAGTGGATGAAGGAGTACAAGAAAAAAGGAAAAATCAAAATGGTCTGTACAGCATATATTAAAGGAGGGTTAAATTTGAAAGAAAATACTAATTCTATGGTAAAAGGGAGCTATTCAGGTAATAGAAATTACCCTAAAAGTAGTAAATCAGTTTTATGATTTTCTGTAATTAGAGTATCATATTCTCTGGCTGTTGCTGGTTTTAGCAAATGCTTATGTTTTATCTACGTGGTGTATATATTGTGCTTTAGCAAATTTTAGAATCATAGAATATTTAGGGCTGGAAAGGACCTTAAGATCATCTAGTTCCAGCCCCCCTGCAATGAGCAGGGACACCTCACACTAAACTATGCCACCCAAGGCTCTGTCCAACCTCACCTTGAACACTGCCAGCGATGGAGCATTCACAACTTTCCTGGGCAACCCATTCCAGTGCCTCACCACCCTTACAGTAAAAAATTTCTTCCTTATATCCAATCTAAACTTCCCCTGTTTAGGTTTGAGCCTGTTACCCCTTGTCCTATCACTACAGTCCCTAACGAAGAGTTCCTCCCCAACATCCCTATAACCCTCCCTTGACATTTTGAAATTGGACTGTGTATGGTGAACTTAGAAGTCTCTACATCAGTTTACTTTTATATTTCTTTACAGCATGAAGCCCCAAAAATCTGAGACCATCACTGACAGTACAAATGGAGATGAAACTCAAAAACTTGACCACCAGGAAAATAGCTTCAATGACTCTGGGAGAGATAAAGTTACAGAGGAGCCACTTGATGAGACTAATAACACTGGGAAGGAAAATGCGGAAGAGCAAAGCGTCAGTGCTGTGAATGGATTATGTGATGATAAAAACAAGAAGAAAAAGAAAGCACATAAGCAAGAAGAACAGGAACATGTATTGCCTACCACTTACTCCAATGGTTACCACAGTGACCATAAAGATTCAAAGAAAAAGAAAAGAAAGCATTGCAGTGAAGTTGAAGAAAGTGAATTATCTCAGCTGTCTCAAGAACCCAAAACTAAAAAAGCTAAAAGGAAAAGGGACTACAGTCTCAAGTGCCTTTCCTGAGTAAGGTTTCAGATGTTTTTGATAAGCTTCCAATAAAATCCTGTTTTCAAAATGCATATGTATACTTCTTTGCTAAATAATCTGCCCTGCTAGGTGAGATGATGTTTGTGTGCATATGTGCACTAACAGCTTTAAAGACAGAAGCTTTTAAAGAAGTGATAGAAGAAATGGAATAGAAGTAATAGCTACCTGTTTTATTTACTGGGAAGTAAGGCATGGAAGAACAGTGGAACGTAATTACAGGAACACATGCATTACCTCAGTCTGCTTCCCAGTTCCACACATTAAACAGTAGCTAGTTATGATCTTTGCTACTCTGATTCCATCTCTGCTGCTCAGTCTCTTGATTAGGTTTACCTTTGGAGTTCTTAGAAATACACCTGAATTCCCAGGGGCTGAGAAAAGATTCAATTTGATTTATTGTAGTAAGTGGCCATGAATG
This sequence comes from Psilopsiagon aurifrons, assembly GCA_025447955.1. Taxonomy (NCBI): domain Eukaryota; kingdom Metazoa; phylum Chordata; class Aves; order Psittaciformes; family Psittacidae; genus Psilopsiagon; species Psilopsiagon aurifrons. The sequence continues at coordinate 10,343 of JAOEHY010036789.1, read as the reverse complement.
CCTGTGAATGAAACTGCAGCCTGTCTTAAAGGTTAAGCAAACTCTGAGTGTCTTGGATCTCTCAAAGCATGTTTTGTGGTGCTCTGAAAAAACTGATGACTTGATTTAGAGCAAGAAGGGACAACAGGAGAAGATTGACGGAATGTAGTGTAACAGTCACTTATGGTTTAGAATACATCTGAGATAATAGGCTGATAAAGCCTAAACTTAATTTTTATGCAGCAAGCTTGTTGACTTCACAGTTATCTTAAAAAACACCCCCCAAAAACCAAAAAAACACTGACTTTTTGTGCTACTTGTAATTTTCAAAGACTGTTCTCTGGAATAGCAGATACCTACTGTCAGTATTTTCCAAACTGCTGGAATTAATGTAAAGTTCTGACAATGGGAAAATGACTGTCAAACATTAACAAATGTACCTTTGTTAAGAACTTATTTTCCTGGTGTACATGTATGATCATTTTTTGAACATGGTGGTTTTGGTTGCAGTACTTTTCTACTGCAAGGAGTTATGGGGAGAAGTGTAGTATGACATGGTTTAGGCTTAAGTCTTTAACCAAGGGTAAGAGCCAATGATTACTTTGGTACTGATTTTTCCATTACAGGAAGACATAAGGAGCTCTTTGGAAGCTGCGTTAGTTAACAGCAGGTATATGGAAACTTGAGGTACATCTGACCTTAGCGACAAAACATTTTGCTCTAGTGATTATGCCGATGCAAGTAGCTCACTTCACTATATACATTGCCTAATAACATGCCCATTCACGCTGAACATGTTCTGAATTTCAAGTGTGACAGTACTTGTTTTAGGGGTCACTTTGTGCTATATCAATTTCTTTCATGTCTCTTTAAAACTTCAAATTGATCAAGACAAAGGTAAGTTTCTGTCTTCTAGTCTTGATGACATGGCAGAACATCATAGGAATTTTAAAGTTACTATAACACCGTAAAGAACCAAGTTAAGGGTTTTTGGAGACCTATAAGGTGAGGTTAAATAGCTGTCTAAGGGCATGAGAAAATTCATGTATCCTCTTCTGTTTGGCCTTTCTTCAGTGGTCTCAAAACCAGTTTCTGTATAGTCCTAAGATGAATTGTCCCTGTTCTGTTTCTGCATGTCACAATGCTGATACGTGAACTACATGCAATTTCATGGATTGTCTCCTCTGTCCATTCTTCCTGTACTGGGAAAAAAAACCCTAGGAAGTCAGATATAATGGGTTTGTTACAGCGCACTAGAAGGTCAACCGAGGGCAGCATTCTGGTATGTTCAGCAGTAACGCAAAAAGTCACACACTAATGTGCTTGAAATTTAAATACGTGGGACAGGCTGAAGATTGGGACATAGTTTACAGTCAGAAATTATCTGTTAGCTTCCTCCCCTTCCCCTTTTTTTTAAATGAATTTTTGCAGAGGGAAAAAGTTAGATGGGTAGGTATGAAGGACTTACCAGAGAGAAGGGAGGCAAGTGCAGGTACTGATGCCTATGGGAAGAGAAGCGTGGAGGCAGTTGCTGTTGCAGATGAGCTAAAGACAGAGTTGTATGATTTCATCTGTTAGTCCCTAGTAAACATTATAGCTCACTTTCCCTTTTAGGGAAGGGAAATGCATTTCCAGCAGATTTACTGCTGGTAACTGCAGCATGAGCCAAGCCTCACCAGCACGTAGAATCAACTTGGAGAGCCAAGAGCTTGTTTTGCTCTGTTCCAGTTTGTTATCAGCATAAAGCAAAAGATGTACAAGGGGAAAGAACTGAAATTGGAACTAATGAGTCAAGTAACCCAGTATAAATGTTTTCAGGACTTTGAATGCTCTTTATCGACTTTTGCTGCTTTAGCATTCTCTTGCTGAAAGAGACTTGCCTACTGTAATTTAACAAACTGTGCAAACTGTTTTTTTTGAGGGTATTGACTTCTCAGAAAGCTTAAAGTAATCTGTCTCAGTTTTGGACCTTTCTTATAGCCTTTTTTGGGGGCGAGGGGGATGGAACACGCAGATGTGGCTGGCACCGTCTTGTACCATTTTTGGGGTTTTTTTCTTGCCTTATAAGACAAGAGAGCAATTAAATTAAATCCAGGAGCTGGCAGTTCATGATTACTGAGCAAGTTGTAGCTCCAATGTGACATGTACTAAAATGTGTCATGTTAAATTAAGCTAATATGCAAATAGCAGCTGTGCTACAAAATAAAATTAGAGATTCCTTTGCCTGACAATTATACAAAGCCATTGACTGTTTTCTGCTGTTTCGTGTCTCTGGAAAGGGAAAAGTGAAAAAAACCCACAACTTAGAAAGTAAGAAAAAAAGTGCTTTTCACAGTTGGAAGCCATATTGGCAGCCTCACTGTTGATGTTGCTGTAGGCACTGTTTCAGCATTAGCAAGATATGACAAAAAAACTGGATTTTCAAAAGGGAAATGTTGCTCTATTCATGACTTTAAATCACTTCTTTTTGTTTGGGGGTTTTTTTCCCCCTTAAAAAAAAGTGAGATTTTCCAATGTTTGAATTTAACAAAAAAAAGAAGCCAAACTTGACACTTTCCATGAACGTTTTTCTGAAGTTTGATCATTAGGAAAGTTCAGCTTTCTCTGTTGCTCTGGAATACTGTTGAAGAGTTGTACTGAATTTTGAGTTGAGCTGAGATTTTTGAGAGAAGAAACATTTGTGAAGCTTCCAGTGAGGCCAGGTGACTTTGTTTACATGGCCCTTTTGTCCCTTTTTTTTCCAGAGTGCATTCTAGCACACCTCACTTCTGTCACACAGCAAGAAGGTTAGAAAGTAAAATTGTATTTTGTCCTATAACTATATTGATAGTTAAAGTAACTATCAGGTGATCTAGAGAAAGCACATGCTGGTATTTTTCCTGTTTTAAGAGTAGGTTGTCGACACAGCCAATATTCACATCTGTCTGTGGTTGCTAATCTTTTGTCTGTGTTAGGAAAAATGCAGTTCCAACTTAACCAGCTATTGTAAGTTTCTAAAGCAAGGACGACTTCTTTGTTGTGTTATAAATATTTTGATTCTGCAAATATGTTTTTAGTGTGTTGAATTCCTTTGGCAGGAGAGCAAGTGCTCTTAGAAGAAGGTATTTTTAGCTGTTATTAAAACAGTTGTTCTGCACTCTGTGAAGCCTGCAGTGATCTGCAGTATTGTCTTTTCCTCTTTGTCTTTTTCTTGCTTCTCTTAGAAACGAATTCTTTGCTTTTGGTTTGGCAGTTTTCTGCTGCTCTAAATATGCAGCCCAAACACACCAGTGGATGAGCTCTAGGGAAGTGGTTGTTTTTTTTTAAAGGCCTAAGTAAGCTAGCTGCCTTTTGGAAAACAGGAGCATTGATCAAATCTGCCTCTGAATAAACAGTTTGCCTTTGGAAGCATCCCAGCCTTTGACAGCCCTCACAGTATAGACCGTTGTTGTATAGACCTTTGTTGTAAAAAGCATGGGGGTAATTAGATACCCAAACTGCTGGGAGTTGTCTTTTTATCATACACCTATGAAGAGGTTATGTGATCGATGTTCTCAGGATTTTTATGGTTGGCTATGAAAGGGCTGAAATAGTTTCATTGTAATAAGGCATATATTTTTCTTAACATAATGTTGATTCTATTCTGCTTTTTAGCTTTCAGAAATTCTGTAATTTCAATAAAGCCTGGAGGAATTGAGTAGACTCAGTTTATAGAGAGAAGATATTTTGTCTTCTGGATTCATGTGAACACAAATAAGACTGAAAATCAACCTTCACACTTCTCCAACATTGTCAGTAAATACATTTTTTAAAGACACAGGTCATGATTTTTGTGTCCTTCATCATGACTTTACACATAACCAAGTTAAAGTCTGCTTAAATTCAGCTCTAAGGCTTGTAGCAAGCCACTGAGTTGGCCTGATGTTAGGCAATTAGGAGCAATAACAGCTGGGCAATGGCTTCATGAAAGAAGAATAAAAAGATTGCTATTTTTTAGCCAAACAGTAGATATGGGTGTAAAGTGGGGGGAAAAAATAGGCTGCATACCCCTGCCATGTCTTGCTATGAGAGTTCTCACTAGGCTTGAGGTAGATTGCAGTCTAAAACATTTTCAGGTTGTAAAGCAGCAAAGCCCTTAAACATCAGCAGCGAGGGACCATAAAAAAAGCAGTGCTTCTTCATATCATAGAGATTGTAGGAAAACTTAATGAAGGATTCTTTCTTTCAGCATTTTTCTATTTAACATTTCTAATTTTATACTGACAAACGTAACAAAGGAAAAAGAAATATTTTCATTTTCTGTACCATTTTTTGCTTGGTGATGTTGCAGTTTTTTCTTGCCTCAGCAAAAACTGTTCTGTTAATTATATTTCTAGTGGTTAGAAAAGCTTGAGTACAGGGAGTTCTGACACTTCAGGTTTTCTTTGGGCTTTTTAATAAATTATAATATTTTTATTACAATTATTTATGTTTAGATTATTTCTTCACTGGAGTACACTTTGAAAGATGGTCTAAGAAACTTCAATGAATTTGTGAACTGAGTAGGAGAGGAGGATTTTAAAAAAGAGAAAAAGCTGGGGGTTTCTTCAGAAACCCAGGGTACAAAAGGCAAAATTTCAGTTTAAGGAAGTTTTTGAAATTTCAGAATCTTTTCTGAGGATAGAAAGAAACTTGAAAACTTCTTTTTAAGGACATTTTTCTCTTTTCACCACTGAGCATTTTCAGTCCATTCAGAATGCTTCTATAGTTTTTGGAAGTGTGACATGACATATTTAAAATGTGAAAATAGTAATTTTGAATAGAGAAGTATCCCATTCTGGGTATCTGAATTACATTGTTAGGTAGGGAACCAAAAGGTTCTTTTTTCCCCAAATTCATATTATGGTGAAATTGTCTGATTTTTTTCTTTTCGTTTAAAATATGTCAAAATACAATTCCAAGGAAACCACTCTGATCCACTATGAATTTACACTTTATGTGTCAGTTCAGGCAGGACTTGGAAAAATCTGTTTTACAGAAGGGTTCTGCCTGTGCTCATGCAATGCCACATGGGGGAGTATTGCCTTTTCTGTAGGGCTTTTTTCCCCCATCTGTCATCAAAAGAACTCAAAACTTCTGTGAATTGAGGAGCGGAAGTTTCTGGCAAGTGTAAGATACGTTAGCTTCATAGCATTACTTTCTATTAGCACTGTGCTACTGGAGCAATTGCAAAGTCCCTTGTCAAAACCACAGAAGGTTCTGACTGGCAAAGGACACTTCTGCACTTTGTTGTACTTTTTGTTTGTATTCCACTCTTGCACTACATAATTATATTGACTATTTTAAATTAATAAGAGTGAGAGCCTGCAGACTTACTTAATTCCTCCTGTTGCAATATAGCAAGGTGTACTTCTGTATTACAGTTGACTGTAAAGAAAACTTGTTTATTCAGGTAGAAAAATGAACTAATATGCAAAGCTGCATTTTTCTTTTTTTTTTTTTTTTTTTTTTTTTAATCTAAGTAATATTTTAACAGGGTGAAGTAGAATGCACCACAAATGAGAGGGCTAGAGTACTAACTGAAATGAGACTGGAAGAGAAACAGAATTTGTATGTGGTCTGAATTTCAGCATCAAAACCTTTGTTTCTACCCAGCTGCTATAACCATGTTAGTTTAGTTTGTTTTCTAGTTTTCACAGGTCTCAAAGTCCAGTTAGTATGTGTATTCATCCTGTATTTCACTGTTCATATTCCAGATTCTTTCCTTTATTTGTTTGTATAGGAAAAGAGGCTTATATGTCTCATGCAAATGCAGTGATGTGTAGGTGCATTTGGTTGTCCTTCCTTAGCAAAGTTTTAGTTATTGGCCAGTTTTCAGACTTCTACTTAACTAAAATACTGAATTCCTGTATGTTTCATGGAAATGAGTCATTAGGCAGAGGGCAGAAACTGCATTAGCTACCCTGTTTCAAGAAAAGGTGACCCCAAGTTAAGCTGTGCTGAGCCCTAACCCCTCTGTGGACTCCATGGCAGTGGGAAAAACTTCAGGCAGAGCTTTGTCCCTTACTAGGCATGAGGAGATGGGAAGGAGTGCAGACTGCCAACCTGCATAGGCTGCTGTGCTGTAACAGTGCTACCTGTAGACACATTTGTATTATGTTAATGTAGAAAGGCTGACATCAGATTACACTTTTAGCTCTCTGCACTTTGTCAGTCACAAAATAAAATACAGAAACTGTCCTGGCAGTTGAGACTATAACCCACTTGACTGCACTGAGTGACAGTAATGTGCTCCATTATGCTTGTCCTTGTCTGGATAAAGGTGTCTTAAGTACTTGTCTGTTGAGCTTCACTAGGAAGGTTAAAAAGTGTCTTAATCCTACTTAGCATGTGAAATGATGTTCCCACCTGAACATAAATCCATGTGTTTTACATATTAGCAATGTAACTGTTAAGAGTCTTGCAGAAAAGGTGTATAACAGAATCTTTACCTTTAGTAATAAATTACATTTTGAGAGCAAACTAAGCTCTTCGTATGGGATGGTTTATGTGTGTGGGGACTCAAAAACATCAGTAGAACTCTGCCATGTTTGTGAATACTGGTAATAGAATAGGTGACTATGCTTGTGGTGTGTCTGTGCTCTGGATCTGGCTCAGATTGCTTCAGACTTAGTCTTGAAAGTACCCATTGATAAAGATTAGGAATTGCGTGATTTTTTAAGGGTAACTAGAGAGTGGAATTAAGAGGATTCACTGAAAATCTCAAATATAAAAAGACTGATTCCCAACTTTAGAGGCAGCATTGAATAAATATGCTACAAAAACAGCTAATGAGATATAATGGAACTGTGTACTAAGCTGTGGAAGATGTTCACACTGCTCTGTAGTGGAATTGGATATTAAAATCAGTGCAACAGCTAAAATTAGGACCCTATCAAGAAAACCAGTCTATGTGTGACCAGTGTTCATGAAACTCTGCTTATTAAAACTCTAGAAAAACAGAAGCTTCTGTTTGACAGATACCATCTGTGCTAAAGGACTTTCATTCTGTTAATCTTACTAAAAAGTGCCTCTCACCACTGAGCATCTCATCTGCTCTTAGTTTTCGAACACCAATAATAAATTCTGTCGAAAGCCTTTACTGCTAGCAAATTGGCAGTGTTTATTTGTTTTTAGGTACAATATTTAATCCAAACAGCTTTTTTCCTTTTGAGTTGCAGATTTTTTAATTGGAAAGGCTTGGCCCACAAATTCTAAGGAGGGTAGTATTCTCACTAGTTCAATATAAAATTAACAGACCATTTGTGAGATCAGTACTAAAATATTTTTTAAGTGACAAATAAAGAAAATTCTTAGTTCTGTGTGTCTGTGCAATTTATGTAGTATGATTCACAGTACTATGCAGCAAGGCCAAGATGGGGAGTAGCAGGATTTTTGCTGAAGGCTTGAAGCTTAGAGTTAGGAGTGTATGGTTAGTAGCTTACAAGAGAGTAAAACTTTGATCTCAGTCAGCTATTCATAACATAACATATCAGTCTGATCAGTGTCAGAAGAAAAAAAATAGTGTTATCTTAATTTTTTCATGCTAATTTAGACTGAATGTCCTACAGTATTAGTTTGGCACTGTGCTAATGGTGTGTCAACAGTCTCCAGGGCCCTTGTCAAAAGCAGAGAAAAGTCTCCTCCTGTGCCAATACTGTAAAATAAATAACATTCTCAGAAGATTAATACAGTGCTGGAACACAGAGTGTTACTACCTGTCATAAAATAGACAGAAAAGTATTGCATTCTAAAGGCAAGACTTAGGGTATGACTGATCCCAGTGAAAGGCTTGTTGATCTGGAAACATCATTTCAGAAAGAAATGATAAGCAAGTATCCAACACTTTGGATGTTATGACAGGGCACATTTCCAAAATGCAGTTCTGTAGCTAAACTTCTTCCAAGCACATTCAACCTTGTCTGGTCCAGAAATCTCAGGAATCCAGATTATGTTTTGAACTTATCTTCATCTCTTCATCAGTATTGTTTTTGCTTAGGCTAGATGGTAAATAAATGCTATCTGGAGAGCCATTTTTCCTTACATTGCTACTGTAGCTGAAACTAATGAGAAAAATGGTGTATTAATCACTTAAAAAAAAAAAAAAAAAGAAAAAAAAGAAAAGAAAAGCAAGCCCCACACTGTGAGGTGACAACTAAGTTCCTGTTTTCCAAACTGCAGTGAGAGTAACAAGACTTATGTCTCTCTTCATCTCCTCTCCACCATTCCTTGTAAATCAGAGTGCAGTCAGCAATTCCAAACTGCTTACTGTGCACCTACAGATATTGTAAGTGTTGCTTAACAAGAAGTCAAACAGCTAATCATAGTCACACACACTGTAAGTGATTTATGGCCCTGCCAGGGGCTCTGCCACGTGCTCCACCAGCTGGATCCTGCTGTGGAGGATCAGGGGACTTTCAGGGTGTGCTGCTACCCCTATCCACGCTGAAACACGGTTTTCCTCTCCCTGGGCTAGAAGTGTACATGTAAGCCCCATCCCAATTCAAAGCATGACTGTAGCTGGAGAAAAGCACACTACACAAGAACTGAGCATATTTCTGATTAATTAAAATTCTGCAATAATAAAAATAAATAAATAAATAAATAGAAGCAAAAAAAGAAAAACTCAGAACTGTAATTAACTGAGAGGAGAGCTGGCTCTTTGATGTGATGTCATTCTTCTTGTCACTCTGAACATCTGTATCTCAGTAACATAAATGATATTTCATCATTTTCCAGTCACTAGCAGCTACTGCTGAGATGGGAATGAGCTGTTGGACAAGGCAAAACTAATTTTTAAGAATTCTGAGGATTTTGAGGAAGGTTCTTGCCTAGACCAGGCCAAGGGCAAGCTTTCAAGGCAAGGCAAAGGGTAGCACACATACAAGTATCCTGGGAGACAAGGAGACCGCACTTTGGACCCTGTTTCACATTTGTGAGTCTCATACAGCTTTTGTCAGGGAATGTTAGAGGGGATTGAGAGTGATAGCATGTTATATGGTTTAGCTACTCTTACTCAGTTTTAAAATTGCTGCTTAAAGCACAGTAAGTTGTGATTGATTTATTAGTATAATATCTTCTTTCTCAGAACTTTTTCTCAGCTTTCGATTTGTGGGCTTGTCTACTTCAAGTGTTAGCACCATCCCCAGATCTCTTATTTGGCCCCATTCACCACGTACTCTTTCTGTCACACTGTGTTTCTCAATGTGACCCCAACAAATTAATCCTATTCCTTTCAGTCTTCAAATAGTCACAAATTTCCTTTACTTTTCTAATCATGAACGTCTTGCTTCTGCAGCTGAAGCAGAAGTTAAATGAGAATCCCCATCTGTATTTAATGCATAATTGGCACAATGCCTCTGTTATTCCTTTAAAATTATTTCTCCCTTTTAAAAGACAAGGTTCAAAGTCTAGCCTTGATCAGGCCAATAGGATTTTTCCCACAGAGAAGTGGGGCTACTAAAATCAACCGAAGAATCCCAGCAGGTACATTTTTATGGCTAATTTTTGTCTGTGAAAATGAGGTTGCCTTTTTTCCTTGATTCCTTCATTATTGCCTCCTTGACATTACTGAATTTTAATCTTAAAAAATAGTCTGAAGGTGTTCAGTCAATGAAATACAGTTTATTTTATTTTTCCTTCTTAGCTTACATATTTTTTTTATCTTTATGCATAACTGAGAAAATGCCTCTTCTAAATCCTCTATTCTTTTTCTCTAGTTCTAAGGACCAACCTTTTTGTCAGAGAAGTCTTTCAATGGCACATTACTTGTCTTTTGCTGAAGTGCTTACTCTTGGAGAAAGTTGGAATTGGTAAAGGGAACTTGCTTCCCACAAAATGATATATTTTTATAAAATTATTTCAACTACACATCAGAAAAATAAGCATGATTTTCTTTTGCCTGTGTCACCAAGTGGAACTCTTTGGCAGGCATTTCTGATGCTTGGCTTTCTCTCAGAATAACTGGCTGATAATTTGCATGTACTGAATGCAAAAGAAGTTATGGTTTAATCTGTGGATGACTTCTCAACATCATGTCTTGTACAGATTTCCCATGCCCAGAGATCTGTCGTGAACCAGAACATCATTGCTGTAATTAAAACAGAGATTCCAAAACCCCCCTCCCTATTTTGGTCTTGATTTTTCATTCAGAGTTGGGTGTTATTTTGACCCTTCAGGACCAAGCCAGAAGGAGCTGGCAAATAAAGTTGCTAAGCCACTGTCCATCATATTTGATAATTCATGGCAGTCAGGTGAAGTTCACGATGACTGGAAAAAAGGAAATATAATCCCCATTTTCAAGAAGGGGAAAATGAATGAGCTGGGGAACTACAGAGCAGTCAGCCTCACCTTTGTGCCTGGCAAAA
>JAOEHY010036787.1:3995-17250 GCA_025447955.1 Psilopsiagon aurifrons | reverse complement strand
GAAGTTCTTTAGTGTAAGGGTGGTGAGGCACTGGAATGGGTTGCCCAGGGAAGTTGTGAATGCTCCATCCCTAGTGGTGGTCAGGTCCAGGTTGGACAGAGCTTTGGGTGACACGATTTAGTGTGAGGTGTCCCTGCCCATAGCAGGGGGTTGGAACTGGATGATCTTAAGGTGCTTTCCAACCCTAACTATTCTGTGATCCTATGATTCTATGAAATAAGAAGCACCACATGGCCACAAGCACTCTAGAAGGAGTGTCTGAGGTACCTGCAAGGTGGATATGATTCCTGAAGTTCAGTTGTTTTTTCAGTCTCAGAATTTTATTGCAGATAACCTTTATTAGCTCTTTTCCAGATTTTCAAATAACATGAGCAGGTTAACAGTTGCTGAAATTTGATGGTTAATAGAGCCAATCGAGTAGTTCAGTGTAACACAAGGAAAATACAAAACTTTGTAACTTAAAAATGATCAGAAATTTGAGCCAATTTAATAGTAATCAGAAGCAGACAGCTGATATACAGATTCCTAAATATATATAGTAAGCAAGAGGACGCAAGGCAGCTGCTCACCAGTTGTTGCTGCTAGCACTAGCAAGAATTTCATTGCTGCCTTCACTTTTTCTGTGGAGGTGGAAAGTAAAGCTGCTAAAGAATTTTTCTGTGGAAAAAATTAGCTTTTTTTCATCCCTTGTGACTCCCATCCCTGAGTTCCCTCCCCCAGTAAAGATTAGGTTTCCTGCCAGAGCTGTATCTTCCATGAGCTGTCATCTGCCCTATAGCTACCTCTTTAGGTCACATTAGATACAGTGCAGACAGAGCTCAACCTCCTACAAAGACATTGTAAAAATACAGAATTATTTGCCAATTACATTATATTCAAACCTTCCCCTCTCAGAATAAAAAGACAAAATATTATATTGCTAATTTTTGTCCTCCAAATTCTATGTGAGAAGTTTATGTGCCAAAATACCAGGTTTTCACAAAAAAAAAAAAAATAAATTCTGCTTTTGCTCCAGTCAGTCACTACCAACCTAAGGTAGACCTCAGCTTATGAAGGTAACTTCACTTTAATGGGTAAAATAGGATTCTCATGATACTTATTTCCAAGCCCTAATACAGAGCTTCTGAAAGACATAATAGGTTCAGGTCCTGCTTATAAAATTGTATTAGTTCAATGTTGTTTGTATATGAGAAAATAGGAGAGGAAATATATTGTCCGTCACAAAGAGGGCTGTTATACTTCCAGAGTGATTTGTTTCACTGCAGTGGTATTTATCATGTTGATAAAATAGACCAAGGATCTGAAAATGGGAAGATTTTTCCTGTTAATTTGAAACAGCACCTATACATGCTGCTGTGACATCAACATAATACCCTAAAGCCACAGCATCTGAAAAGATTTATTTTCTGAGCCCCTATGCAGGCACATTCTCTTTTCTTCTGACATTCTCAATTCGCAGGCTGCTGGTGATCCAATCTTATTCATTCTGGCTCTATAATAAGGATGTCAATGCAAGAAGAGAAAAGTCATTATCTGATAGCCAGCAGACATGATAAAAAGGTAGAGTTAGATATCTCAGAGGAAAGGCCACCCTTTCTGCCTTGGATGAGCTTCTCAAGGTCATGGGCAGCCTTTGTACCTGTAAGTATACTTCAGATTCACTTTAAGCTGAGTGCATCAGATAAAACTGGAATGTCCATATCACACAGTCTCATGTCTGAATAAGGTTTTGATTTTTTACTGTTAATAAGTGAAAAGTTTTAATTACGATTAGAACATGCAGCAAAAAATATCAAAGAGGCAGTGTGAGCTGCAGAGAAACTTAAAGTACCATGAAAAATGTGCTGATTTCAATACCATGGCTGACAGAACTGAGTTGTGCTTCTTACGTTCCTCTTCACCTCTTCCCTTTTCTGGAATTACTGATTTTTTTTTTTTAATACTTCCACAACACCTAGGGATTGGAGAGGCTAAAAATAAAATCAAAACCTGTTAAACTGCAATTCCATTTAAAACTGGCAGGTTGCTTGCATAAAATAAGAGTTGAATAAAGTATAAGTGTAAATCATATACAGGACAGATTTCAGTCTAAAGCCACTCCTGGTGCATACTTGGGATAACTAAGGAAGGCCCCATAAGTAGATGATATCCTGGTATTTATCTAGTGTGAGGGGTTACTACTTTCCTCAGGATCCAGCTGAAATAGCTTTGAATACAGCAGAAGGTTTGGGTTTTTTGTTGTTTGGTTTTGTGGGATTATTTTAAAGATTCAGCTCGTATGAGGCCTTTACGTTCAACGACTTGAATAATATCCCCCTCTCCCTTGCTACAGTGATGCTCTGTACAAAACCAGGGCATGTGATCCAAAAACCTTTTTCAGCTTGTTTCTCTAATGCATCTAACTTCTTCATTTTGTGAACTCGTGCCTGGGAGCTACAGAAATAAGCGGTGCGATAGCAGCTTGATAGCAGCTGCAGCCAAAGGCTTATTTCACAGTACAGCAGCAAGTGCAGAATCCAGTTGGTCACTCTTGGGCTGACTAAATCATCTTTGAACAGGAATTGTTCATAAAGGCAGGATCAACAAAACCTTCATCAATTCCACTAGTATAGCTTATCTATCCCAGTATGGCTCACTGGGACCTCTCAACTCCTTGCCATCTGTCAGTTTCTTCCCCTTGATAAAGAGACTGCATATTCCAACACATATTCCCCACCAGTTTAAGAAAAGTAAGGATATCAGAAATGTACTTCAGATTGCCTCAGTGTTTGAGACATTTTGCTGTGATTATTTATAAATCAGAGCATTCAATTCACTGTCCTATACAGACCATCCTGCTCTTCATTTCCAGTCATATACACTTCATTAACATACCATATTTTAAAGTAGTAGGAGGTGCTAGATCGTCAACCCAAACAACTTGTACTGACCCAGGGTGTGCAGGTACTACAGCATTCTTCTGTCAGTGTGCGTCAGCTCTAGTTCAGCAAGAAATCACTAACCTCATTCTGTCCTCAGCCAGGGCTTAACTGAGGCTGGCAGAGAAGTACTGGTGTACAATTCTGCACACAAAATCATTCCAGTACAAGACATCAGAACTTCTTCATAAGCTGTTCAGGCACATTTCAGTCCAGGAAACAAAACTACTCCATGTCTCATCCCCTCCAGTGATAATATGAATTATCATCTTTATTAAGATACAGAAATCAGGGGAACAGATCTGGCTATCTTACGAAGATCCAGCCTTAAAATTATCTGGGATTTTTAAAGGGAACAAAAAAAAGCAATTAGGGAGACTGTTGAGACTTCACTAGTGCTGATGCACCTTCAGAGGAAAAAAAAAAAGCCACAAAAAGCCAACAACAAACAGCAAGAACAAAACAAACAAAAAACCCAAAACCAGAACTATGTCAGTATGGAGAGAAGTGATACTCATTTATATGTAGTGCTTCACTTCTGTCTCATCTGAGTTACAAGCAGGTAAAAGACTGCTTTTCAGTAAGAGAGAAGCTGCTCCCAATGAAGTACTGTAACCTGGATGTTCCAAGCTTCCATAACACAGCTGCACACCAGGACATTTCACTCTGACAGGATCTGACCCAACTGAAACCTCAACATTACTTACTGCCAAGTTAGAAAGGGTAAGAAGGGTTCCCTTCAAAGGCAGGTTAATAAGAAGGAGAAAGCACAATATGCGCCAAGGAAATTGAGTTGTACTACACCACCTTCAGTTACATGGAGCTACTTCACAAGTTAGTCTGTTGAGATGCAGGAGCGCTGGGCAAAATAATGTGATATTTAAGGGATTTTTCAGATTGATAACTTATTGTCTAACATTGAATAGACAGTGTAGGCAATTTCCCACTAGTACTCTCATCATAAATTAAGTGTTCGCTCAGCCATATGTGTCCCTTGCACTGTATTCACCGCTGTAACAGCCAGCACATTCTGTTTGTGCCATGTCTGGTTAGTTACGCAACTCCCATAACTGGAGAGAAACAATGGTTTCTGTATCCTGTGCAATTCATATTTAGAGGATTAGGTACAAAGTATTCATATTTATGCATGTTATTGTTTACCATTCTTTGTTTCATGGAAAAAATACAGCTTACCTTAAAAAAAATATTAGCACTCTGCTATTGCTGCTATATTTATGGGCTTCACATACATTTCCAGATGCTTCTATTCTGACTGAAAACACATCACATTTTTATATACAGAAATGTACAGCTTATCAAAAGAAGGTGTATTTGGTAAGAAGAGAAAAATTTATAAGGCATTTGTTTGCCGAAGTAATGTAAACATCTTTCCTCCCCCCCCCCCCACGAAAAGTGAAACCAACAGAATTTATGTCAACATAGTATTTCATTCTGTAGTAGTCACCTGAGCAATTCCCACAGTAGTAAGTCAGTATAAAGTACATAGGACTAGACTCAGTGTCAAATTGAAAATAACACCATATGAGAAGTGTATCAACTGGATATTGTTTTAGGATCTAGGCTAATGGGAGTTATTCATTCTTTCTAATTAGAGCAATATTGCAATGTATCTTGTCTTTAGTAGAGACTGGGTTCAGTTAGATTAAGACTGTAAAAAATGAGAGTCACAATGGTGAGAAACAAGAGATATAATAAACAACATTTGGAACAGCTAAGGGAGCCCTGAGAACACGCTAGATAAATGAGCTGTCTGAAACTTACAAAAGATCACCTCAAGTACAAGTGGAGAGTATAAGAGAGAGCACCTGCTATCTGAAGTCACTGCTAATCTCTTAAATTCCTATAAAGCTAAATAAGACCAAGTATTAGTGCTCACAGTGGGTGACACCACAGGAATCTCCAATCTAGTCAATGTGTTAAGATACCAGCTGGATCCCATGCACGATTAAAAAAATCAAAACTAAAACAAAAATACAAACACACACACAAAAAAGAAACTAAACAGGCTCAGTTCTCACCACAATGGCAACAAAGTTAATTCTTCCCTTTTTATCTTTGCCAGTCAGCCAAAATGACCAGTAAAGCATACACAAGTGCTTTCAGTTCAGGTGTCAGTTCCCTGCCGCTGTGATTTAAATGAACTGGCACTGCTGTGATATTCGCATCTTTCAAAAGACACAGTTTACAAAAGCCTGAATAAACAAGGCTGTAGGCAGTACTGGGAACTGTTGCTGATCTGCAAGATCAGCAGAATCTACCCCTCAAACATATCCCATGCCTGTAAACTGTGCTAAGAGTACGAAGTAGGACAGGTTTTCATACCCTTTTGATTTAATGCCTCAGAACCAG
Organism: Psilopsiagon aurifrons; assembly: GCA_025447955.1. Classification (NCBI taxonomy): domain Eukaryota; kingdom Metazoa; phylum Chordata; class Aves; order Psittaciformes; family Psittacidae; genus Psilopsiagon; species Psilopsiagon aurifrons. The sequence continues at coordinate 11,962 of JAOEHY010036787.1, read as the reverse complement.
CTGAATTTTCAGAAAGTCCAGTTTTCTCTGTTGGTATAACAGAGAAATGCTTTGTGAAAGCTCAGCACATTTCCTGGCTATCTCAGCTGCTCATAAAGTTTCTCAACCAACAGTCAAGTGATTCTAAAAAAATTAACAAAACCTCTACTACATGCTAATTCCCCAGTTATTTTCTGTTTCTAGTTAGTGCTTTTAATGCCAAGCATGAGCCAATGATAATATACGTTGGCTAGAAGCCATATTTTTTTTAAAGCTTATTGTGGCTGCAAGACACTAATTGGTATATCCCAAAGGAAAAGAGTGGGGAAAACATTGCTGAAAACTATCCGCTAACATCTATCCATACAAAAAGCACTTGCACTTCCAAAAGCATATCATCACTTTAGAAAACACTCAAAAGAGCTAAATATTGTTAGCCTTATTTTCTGTAGGAAACAAATTATTTACCTGTTCAACTGCCATATAGCCAGATACAAAAATAAACCCATGCCACATGTAAAGGTAGTCTTGATACATCAGCATCTCTAATCATTTCTTGCATCAATAAAATTCCAGATTTTCTCAGTACATAGTCTGCTCTTGAGCAGTTAGTGGGAGATTTAATCTGGGGGAAGTGTCTGATCGTGGTTTGGTGGTTTGTTTGGGGTTTTTTAATAAACTATGCGTTAAGGCTAGGAAAATGGGTGGGGTTTGCAAGTTGTTTTCAAGACCTAGGCCCAAATTTAGTTACCTTTACTGCATGGCAAACTTTTGTCCACAAATAAACATACAGAGCCTTCTGCTTAAGCAGGGATTTTATCTGCTGGGATCCCAAACCCTTTTTCCCATAATTTCTAACATTTACCTCCCTGCCATCAGCAGCACAATCCCTCATAAACACATCTGTGGCAATTAATTCACGTGTATGCCCATATATCACCAGTTGGTTCTCTAGAGGAACCTTACTGTTTAACTTTTGATGTTCTCTTTAGCTTGTCTCAGAAGCTTATTTGACCTGGGAATAAATTACTGGAGGTATCCTGACTTTTCATAGTTTGGGATATCCCTGGGTTTTCCATTTTTCTCCCTTAAGTGATTCATTATTGAACTTAAATAATACCTCTTGAGGGTTTGCTGTTTTTTCTTAACAGAGGAAAGCAGTTACAGTTTTTGCCACATACACCATGACTGCCTTTCAACTGAAAAATAAAAATGGGGTGGGAGTAGTAATGTTGCTATGTAGAACTGCTTGGCAGAACAAAGGCACAGAGCCAGGTAGAGCTCAGCTCAGTCTGCAGTCCCCTGGTGAAGCACAGGACGTACCTACTTGAAGGTGAGTCTGTCTGTCCACACAGCTCCTTCCTTACGCAGTATTAGGCCAAACTAGACGTAGAATGAATCACTGCACCAAACCTAACCTCTCTGTATGGCAGGTAGCCAATCTGAATACTAGCACAGATGTGGCACCATCCTTGGGTTACTATTTAAACATGAGGAGCCCAAAGGGCAATAAATTAAGCTTATTTACTTTCAGGTTTTTAATGAATAAATTTTAAGTCTCATTAAGATGGTTTTCTATTTTGACATTTTATTACATGTTAAGGTCATACTGCCCAAGCTTCTGCTTAATAAAAAGACATGTGTTATGAAGATCCAAGTGCCTCACTTAAGAATGAGTTTTTCACCCCTCTGCTTCAGACCAGTTTCTCAGGATGCTAACTCATTCCACAAATGAAAGGATTTCCCTCTTATTCACTCTTGTCTGCAAAACCTTGGAGGCCTTTCACACTTCATAACAATACACAATTTCTCTGTTCCAGGTGGAGCGCAAATTTTTGAGTTTTCACATTGCTAATTGTGCATTTCAGTTCTTTCAGCATAATTATACAAAGAATCTTTCCAGGAATAACTAATCAAAATTATGTAACATTCATCAACTCCAGCAGAATATTCCCCAATACCAGGGAAACAATTGCTGGATGACTCCCCTAGAGTCAGTTACTAACAGCTCCAGAAAGCAGTCTAGTAAATAGGTTGTCCATAAAAGCATGAATTCATATAACTGATCTGTCTCAGGCTGTCTCTTAGGGCTTTGAAAGCCCTTAGTTTTGGCATCTGTAAAACCACACTTTGTAAATGTCTTTCTTCACAGCTGACATGTGCTTTCTCTCTCTGCTGTACAGAAGTCGTGAACGAGAGCGACTCAGATAGCGAATTCCCCAGCTACGGAGATCATGGAAATGAAACCAATTTCTTTTTTTCACCTATTCTGGTGGCTGGAGTTGTGATCGGAATTGTGCTGTTTCTGTCCTGTATTACAATCATTGTTGGCGGTCTGCGAAAGGAAAGGCGGTTGAGACGCCAGCGTCCAAGAACCGATGTTTTTTATGGTAAGATCGCTAGTTATAGCAAAGTAGTGCTTAACTTTATTAATAACCTAGTTCTGTAGGCAACAAAAAGCATCTGGCTGCTGTGCACGGGATAAAAATATAATTAAAAAAATAGGATAAGTAGGTCATGGGCAGCTTTGTAGTTTAATAGCGTCTTTGTGCTGGCATTGAATTCACACAGTACAAGTTCCATGCAAAGCCAATAAAACAGCATTTCTTAAACAGCTTATTTTCCCTTGATACAGTATAATATTTCTTCTCCATTGCTAGGCTCCTAATAAGTTTATTTTATATCCCATTGTAGCCTTGGTATAGCATATAATGTAATCTGTATTTGTTGGAAAGCCAAGAATGTTTTAATTTCCTACAACCTACAACAGTGACTGGGCAATTACTGCTTCTCTGACCAAAAGTTAGTAACTGGATATAAACAGAACAACAGGGCATCAGAATGTCATTACAACTGTCATCATCATTAAAAAGACTGATTTTCTATTAAAAAAGTGCCGATTGCTATCCCCCTAATTCCTCCCTCCACAACAAAACCCCTGGTATCTCAAAAGGATTTGGGAATAGGAAGGAGTTAATTATAGAATTCTATTTTTGGCCAATTTTGGCTTTGCTGACCAGAAGTTAAAAGCCACTTTGTCACGGAAATGACAGGATTTGATTATTTCTATATTTAAGGAAAAACAGTTACAAAAAGATACTCTAAGTCTTCAGCTAGTAAAAATTCAAAAGATAAATGGATTAATAAATTAAGGGGAGCAACAACAGTTATGTCACCTGTGGTTAGGATCCTGTATCTGCAGTTTCTGTGCTTTGTATATTGTTGGGGTTTTTTTCTTATCTATATGATAATAGTAGTGAGCTACACAAAAAAGCATTGGCTTTTAGTGAATCAACTATCCACTGAAGTCAGTCATTTAATTATTTGGACCAGTGTTTTTGTGTCTGAAAGAAGCACATTTCCTAGGATCAGTTTGTCCACCTGGAGCCAGGGATAATTATTTTTGGGTTTTCCAGAAGCATTCATCCAGATAAATGAATAACATTTTTGTTTTGGGAACAAATTTTAGACTCAAAAAGAAGTGAAATGTAAACTCCCATGGTAAAAAGGGAGGAAAAATGTCCAGAAAACTAATGTCTACTATTATTGTAACATCTATTTTTCACATTTTTCAGCAGCTGAATTTGAGATTAAACAGTTAAACGCAGATTGGCATTACTGGGTTTTACCCATGAACAGAAATATTTTGGCATGATAAAATAGCATTAAAATTCAATCATTACTAATCTCAGCCCCTTTAAAAACCCTGAAGCCAGGTGAAAACATAAAGGACAATTTTCAAACTACTCATTAGAACTATCAGTGCTAGAGAATGGAAAAGAAAATCATGGTACTATTTTTAGGGAAATTTAAAAGAATTATCTGAAACTAAATCAAGCCAGGCTACCTAAGTGAAAATTTTACATCAGCACAAGCTGTCCTAAGTATCGCAGCACACTTCCACTGGCCAGCATGGGAGCAGTGGGAGTCACTACAAAGTTGGCTTCCTTCAGTCATCAAGCCAAAGGAAAGCACAGTCCATGACAGGCTGGATTACTCCTGGAAAATTCCTCAAGAACCCATTGGAAGAGGTGAAAATTGCCAGAAGGAGGAATGGCAGTTTAAATGAATCCTGTCCTCGACCCTCTGTTGAGAGACACACTGCTACTTCAGTGTCATTTTAGAAGCTGGCCCTTCGCTCCAGGTAGTATTTTCATGCATCAGACAAAAGTAGGGATCACTTTATTTGCAGAGGGCAGGGGAGCAGAAATTGCTACATTTCCACACTTTGGGACATTCTGAGGGAAATTTACCCCAGAATATTAAGTGTTAGCTAACTATGCTCTAAAACAGAAAATAGCACTCACTTTTGGTTTTTATGGAACTATGAAGCATTAAGAAAGCCCTGAAGGAGGCAGGAGGATGATTTTCTTTACTATTTTCCATGGTTTCCACTTTTTGTGTTTTTATTGAGAAAAGCTTTTTCTCAAGACACAGACCTATAATCAAATACATAGGCTTTCTGTTAAAAACCTGCAAGAACTGGCAAGGTTTCAATGTATGCAACTCTTGTTAGCTTCAGTAATTCTGCTGCTGTTTGAAGCTGCATGCAGCAGAGCCAATGCTCCTTTTCAACCTTTGAGGCACAATAAAAGCTTTAGACACTTGCATCTTGTGGGGCAGCACTGCATATTTAGTGCCATAGCTAAAACACCATAGTTTGTCTGCAGATGATGCTAATTTGTTCTTGAAAGAGCAGAAATGTCCTGTGAAACCTGATTGTTCCAGAATACCAGTAATTCCTCTGCCACTGGTAGATTTTATTTTCCAATTTATGGCAGTGTTATGACCAGTGATACTGCCTCAGAGAAACCATAGAGGAACAAAGCAGCAAGTATTTTTTTTTTGCTTGTTTTCCAGCTCCAGATGGCTTTTCTTACGGTGGCTCTTTTGGAGAGCTGAGAGCCGCCTGCATAGAGGAGTATCCCCCAAATCTTGAACTCGGTGCCAGTGTGGATACACGTCAACGTGTGGTCAACGTCATATATTCTGATTCACCTCCACGGTAAGCACTTTTCTAAGAATGAGTGTTACAGTCCTGCATGTACAAAGCTGGTTAAAGAAGAAAATAAAACTGCTAGGCCTATACCCACTAAAAAATGAGGTCACACAAACTCTAAATACAGACCTACCTTGTTTAGTTTGAGTACAAGTTTTCCTTAGCAGACTGTATCTTTAACTAAAGATGTGTGTACTGCCAATTTTTATTTAGTAGCATTCATATTAAAATTTATCATCTTGATGGCATACTAATGAAACACACAACTAAAACCACTTATTAACATACTTCCTTGAAAGAAGTTATTTAACAAGTTGAAGTTACACTTCCTGGAAAAAAAGAATATCTAATTTTTTCCAGGATCTTCCAGGTTACATTTATTACTGACTTTGAGACTGTTCAGAGCAGTTTCAAATCAGGGAAAAATAAAAACAAAGCAAAACAAACAAACAAAAAAAACCCCAAACAAAATAACACAAACAAAAAAAGGGGGGGGCAGAAGAGGGGGAAGTACAAGAAACCTCCCTATATTTTTTAGCAGGTCAGACTTCCCAGCTTTCTTAGCTCCACTGTTCTATCAAAAAGCAGGACTGAAGAAAACACATCTTTCTAGCATACCTAGTAACTGTACTTAATCTCCTAATTTAGGATAGGGAGGAAATTGTTTGGGATTGGTCATCTTGTATTTGTAATCTGCAAGGGATGGCAAATACCATTTTTGCTGTTTAACCCAAACCTGCTCTGGAGAGCCATAGTTGCCAGGATTGTAGTAGCATCTGCAGAGAAGAGCATCCTTCGAGTATCAGACAGTTCTGATTGCCTGGGGAGGAAACATCACTATAAGAGGCTCTTTCCAAAGACACTTATTCCAGAAATTATACAGCAGCTCCTTCCACATTTGGGTGCCTGCATTCACACAATACAAGAATGGCCATTGTGAGAGACAGGAGTTGTACTTCAGGCCATCTCTATCCCTTATGTATGGCTGCTGCACCTTCAGCTTAATAAATTAAGGAATTCAGTTACTCTCTCCAAAGAATCAACAGAAATTGTTTTAAACTGCACATCACTTTAGGCTTTCTATAGTGCTGTATCTTACAAACACCAAATAATGGTTAAACAGCCATAAAGCCCCCCCCCCCTTTTTTTTTCTCTCTTTTATTTCTTTGAAACAGACTCTGATTTGAGTTAAACTAATATATTCATAAGACCACCACTTTCCAGGCTGCTTGTATACACATGCAATATAGAGCAAGTCAGTAATATTAACATACAACATGTAGATCTTTGCTTTTTCAATTCTAGCATAGTCTAGAAGCAACCCCTTATTACAAAGTCAAACTATATAATAAATGGGCTTTTAGAAATGGTGTAAATATTTTAGCTTAAAGCTCATATGTGAAAAATTATTCTGAGCCTGGCATCTAAATTTGTAGAAATTCATATAAATCCGCTTAAAAATTTAGTCTGTTTTTTGGACCCACATCCACAAGTCTTTACTAATACAAGCCTGCCAGCTGCCACCCAAGCAACAGCTTGAGGGGGTAATCAGACACGTATATGAGAATGAGCTCTGAGGATTTCTTGAGCAGACGGATCTCCTAAGATTAAGCTATAGGTTGCTTCCATTTCCAGTTTGAAACAGAAACAAAGAAGGATTTTCCACCTCTGTGGAGTTCTCTGTTTGAAAGGAGATATGTGAGTATTATAGGATAGCATTAGATAATCTGTGCTTCCCTATAAATTCTCCAGCTTCTTCTGCAATAAGCCTGGCACAAGTTAACCATCTTATGTCCTGTCTTGTTCTAAGAAACTATTCTGGGACCTCAATACTAGAATCAGAGAGACATGAAGGTGTCCAACCGCTGCTTCCTCAAGAGTCCTGGAGGGGCCCGACATCCTAGTGCATTCAGCATGCACTAGGAAATACTTATCCCATTAATTACAGTTCTCCATCACAGTTCAAATGTGCTATTTTCTCACTGCTACCCAAGTCAAATATTTTAGAAAAAGTAGTTTGGGCAAGTCATCAAAATCTTAGTGTTTTATATCTTAGCAATGCAACTTGGAGAAAACTTAAGGAAAAGTAGAGCTTAGCAGACAGCTGAAAGCAAAGCTACATAGAGACACATTTAAACTTACAAATGATACCTTATAAAGCCCATTGTAACTCTCTGTTCAGAAAATCATTCATTGAAAAGCATTGTATGAATACAGTGCATTATATAAGGGCCTGAAAAATTTTGGCATATACCTTTATGCTCCCCACAATGGCATAACCTAAAGTGTATTTTTTCTAATTAGTAGAGCATGGAGATTATTTGGACTGATGGGAGCTAACAGCAGGAAAACTGACTGCCAGACATGGCCTTGAAGCTAAAACAAGACATTGACCTTCTCTATTTAAAATATTAACTGACTAGGGTCAATCTTGTTACATGTGTTTTGAACAGTATTGTTCTGAAATGTTTACTTAAATGCAGCACTGGCTATTCCTCCTTCTAATTCATGCAGTGCAGGACGTCATTTAAAGCTAAACTAGCATTCCCAAAAGCTAATAATGCAACTGCAGCATGAACAGAACAGGGATGAAGAGCAACAAGGAAAGCAACTCCCTTGGCAAAATAACACTGAACATACTTAAAGTGAAGGGATTCAGGAGTGAAAACTAGTGTCCTGCTGCCCCAAACAGACACCAAGGCATTAACTTCATTTATCACCCTGCTCTAATGCAAAAGGCCACAGTATTACAACACTGTGTACCAGATGCTGTGGAGCCAAGTGTTCTTGAGCGTACTATTTCTGCTAAAATGATACTTTCTGAAATCATAGAATCCTAGAATCACAGTATCAGAGAATAGTTAGGGTTGGAAAGGACCTTAAGATCATCCAGTTCCAACCCCCTGCCATGTGCAGGGACACCTCACACTAAACCATGTCACCCAAGGCTATGTCCAACCTGGCCTTGAACACCACCAGGGATGGAGCA
>JAOEHY010036786.1:0-39651 GCA_025447955.1 Psilopsiagon aurifrons | reverse complement strand
CCCTTCCCTTCCCTTCCCTTCCCTTCCCTTCCCTAATAATCCTGCAAAATATGGAAACTGTTAGCACAGACTCCATGTCCCAAGCCCCTGGGAACCTGGCTAATGCATTTCCTCTACCATGCAGTTTGACTGCTTCAGTGTACAGCAAATGTACTTTTTCCTCCTTCCACTGTCTTTCTTCTCTCCCTTCTGTTTCTTCCTTCTTCCCTTCCCTTTCCTTAAGTTGAAGAACTAGCTGCAAGACTGCTCTGAGGTTCTGAAAACTTGGTTTATATGTGAGGTTTAAAGAGCTCAGGGCATTTCATGAGGCAGTATGGTGGAAAGCTGTACATCAGCAGTAGTGGAAGGTGGTGGCATCGCTGTGCTGCATGCAGCAGGGTGCTGCCCACAGACTGTCAGGTGTCTGGGTGCTTCATGCAAAGCCATGAAAGCACCCAAGGAACAGAGATCTTCAGAAAACTGCTTATCAGGAACTGTTTATCCCAGCCCAGTGTGAAACCCCCAAATGGGGGCTGGGCCAATCCCACCATGCCAGGCAGCGTGTCCAGAGCTGCCTGTGATGAGACCTCATACAGGGCTCATGCTAGAAGTCTTATTTGCAGGTGTAAAAATGGGTTACTAGGCACTTTGAGGCTGGCGTGTTCTCCATTAGTCAATTAAAACATATCCTGTAGACTCTCAATCACCTATAGAGCATGAAGAAACTTGTGGCTGACATCTCTGTCATAGGGCTGCTGGTGGCAGTCACCAAGGACCCATGTGGTTGTGCAGATCGTGTCCTGCTGGGGTTCTCCTGCTCCTGGCTGGGACTTGCTTATGCCAAGTGGTGGAATGGGAGCTGCCCAGAGGATATGAATTCCCACATTTGGAGATGATGAGCAGCTGGATAGAGAATCCCACTGGTGTCCTAACAGCAGGTAAGTACTGGAGATTTTAATTGCAAATCTTTCCACAGGGAAGGGAAAGGAAGCCTGGATATTACTGAAAATTCAAAGTCATTTGCACACAATAAACTGCTCTAAAAGATGTTTGCCTGAGTGCAGCCATGCATGCAGAATTAGGAAGTGCCAAAAATAAAATTACATCTTCAATCTTCATTTGGTCCCTTTGTGCTCATGCATAATGCTACAGAATTCAGCTGCAAGTTCATGAGCCTTGCCTCATTCAGTGCACATCCCCGACAGCGCTTCAGGAATCACCGCAGCTCACTGCTAGAGCATTCTCAGCCCTCCTGCCTGTGTGCTCCCGCAGTTTATTTATCTGCTTTAAAGAGCCTGAATTTTTGATTTCCTCTGGGCTATCCTTTGCTGTTCTTCAAGGCTCTTCACAGCACCACTGGGGTATTAGCAGCCCTGTTTTACACAGGGGACCATGGAGAGCATCGGTCAGGCTCACAAGTGGAAGTTGAACTTAGGGGTCTGGTGTGAGGTTGGTTAGCACTTTTAAGGCGCTTACTGATTTCAGGTCCAGGTAATTTCCTAGTCTGGATCTCACTGCACGTTCCCAGAAAATTAAGCTCAGACATTGAGGGGTACCAATGCAAAGCATGGTCTGAGTGAAATTCCCAGCCTCGGCCAGGAAGCTGGAAAAAAATCCAGTACCTCCTCTCCAACCTTAACCACAGGACCCTCCTCTCTCAAGAGCATCCTTTATTCAACAGCTCCCTCCTGCAGCAATAAGGGCAGCAACACTCTTGCCAGCAGGCCCCCTCACAACCCGGCCCAAGGTCATTCCCCAGGCTCATGTACCGGCCGGAGGTAAAAGCAGCTTACGGGCTGCAGACTGTGTCAAACGCACTGCTTCAGAAAAGGACAAGCCCACAGCAGCCATCTCTCAGTGCAGTGTACCACTGTGTAATAGTTCCCATACAAACTCCTCAGCCTGGCGTTTTCTGCCCGTTCCTTTTTCGGAGACGTATTGCCGCTGTCTCCCTGCGGTGGCTTACATGAACTGCAAGGGGCAGGCAGCCTGCGGGGAGCGTTTCTTCTCTCCGAGGGGTCCTTGCTTGCAGTGTACCATGAGGGAAGGTGCGGCTGCAAAGGGAGGAGATGCAGCTTTCCCCAGGAATCGCTCTGCAGTTATTCTCTGCTACTGGCTGTGATACTGAAGCCCATAAAGATGCCTCAGACTTGGCAGAGAACAAACACAAGCATGCTGGGGATGAAGAAGCAAGGTAGGTTGAACCAGCTGGCAGCCAAGCACCCACACAACTGCTTGCTCACCCCCATCACCTCCAGTGGGACGGGGAAGAAAACAGGTAAAACAAAGTGAGAAAGTCTGTGGCTGGAGACAGAGACAGATTAGTGGGTGAAGAAAGAGGAGAGGGGAACCCCAGGACAAAACAAGGCAATCACACACCACCCACCACTGGTAGACAGATGCCCAGCTGGTTCTGAACATTGTCTGTCTTGGAAGGCAAAACCCTTTCTTCTTCTTCCTTTACCTCAGTTTTTATTGCTGATGACTGAGCTGATTGAATGTGACATTGTATGGTATGGGACGTTCCTTTGGACAGGTCAGGTCAGCTGTCTCAACTGCATCTCATCCCCAGCCTACTCATTGAGAGGGCAGAGTGGGAAACAAAGAGAAAGCCTTGATGCTGTGCAAGCACTCCTGAGCAACAGCCAAGACGTCAGTGCATCACCAATACCGTTTTAGTCACAAATGCAAGACATGGCACTGCAGGAGTTGCTGTAAAGATGGTTAACTCTACCCCATTCTCCAGCAAAAGAATTTAGCAGTGGTTCAGATGGGTGTGTGTGTCTCTGTACTTGGCAGCTGGGTTGAGGCTATGTACGAGGGCTGGGAAGGATCCATGTTCAGTTTGTCTTTTCCAAATGAGAAGTAGGATTTTAAGCCCAACATAAGACACTGGATAGATTTTATGGATGTCCAAGAAATGTACATGCTAGAAAAGCCCTGCCCTTTTATATAACCAGCTTTATTATATTATATGGCAAAGTGAGTAATATGGGGTGGTCTTGCTGGCTATACTGCTCCACACGTTGACCAAGGTTCTGTACCCATCCCTAACTAGTATTTAAATACTGTAAAAACACCCTGGCTCCCACCTACTGCAAACTAATTCACCTACTGTACCCACCTACTGTAATGCTAATAATTTTGTAGTTTTAAAGCTTATTTTGCAAATTGAGGATGGTAATTGTAAACATAGTTTCTGCTCCAACAGCCCTTCTTCAGTGATGCTTGCTGGAGTGTGACAGGTTTGCTGCTCCCAGCTTTCTCCATCAGACTGTAGTGCCCTGCAGCTAGGTGGCTGTAGAAGCTCATGCCTGTACAGCTCCTGCGAAACACAGCACAAGTCACTTTCCCTGCTGCTTTAAGCTAAAAATATTGGACTGTGATCTAGGAGGTGTCTGAAGTGGTGAATTCTTGCAGCAGTGGGATATGCCTCTAACCTGGCCAAATCTTATGCTCACGTTCTGTTACTCTCAAAGTGAAAAAGTTGCTTCTTATATTGAAACAGAATTTCTTGCATTTTGGTTCATGTCCATTGCTTCTAGTCCTATTACTGGATACTACTGAGGAGGGCCTGGCTCTATCTCCTGTACTCCCTCCCTCAGGTGTTTATACACATTGATGCAATCCCCTTGAGACTTCTCTTCTTCAGGCTGAAAAGTCCCAGCTCTCTCAGCCTCTACTTGTATGCCAGATGTTCCAAGCCTTTCACTGTCTTTGTGGCCTTTGGCTGGACTTGCTCCAGTGCATCCACCTCTCTTGTACTGGGGAGCCCAGAACTGGACTGAGCACTGCAAAGGATTCTCAACATGGCTGAGCAGAAAGGAAGGATCACATCCTGCAGAAAATCTAGCTCATCCTGCAATCCTGAAATCCTAATAATCCTCATCAGTCTTCCCCTCATTTTAGTTCTGCTGTAATCTATTTAAAACAAGGTGACTAAGACACAAGCAGTTTTCAAGACATGGGCTTTGGAGCAGCACAGAGTGACATAACAGGAACTTCTTTTTTGTGCTCAGTTACCTTCAAAGTAGGTAAAAATATCCCATCTACTTTTTTAATCACTAGGCTGATGTTTTCAGAAAGTTATTCACAGTGACTCAAAGATCTATTTCCTAAGGACTAATAGCTGTAAGGTTTCTTGCTCCTATGTAGCTAATCAAACTCAGAGCAATTGCTTGAAGTTCATGGCATCTATTTCGGACATGAGAAGAGCTTTCAGATGAAAGTCTTTCAATTTCCCCCAACTTTATTAGATGGACTAATAAAACATAGGGCCTCTACCCACAGACCTTGACCTCCACGGAAAAGGAGGTGCCTGTTGTAGAGGGTGTGTGCGCTCTGATCAGGAAGAACAAGTAGGTGAGGTATCCCTTGCTTGTGATGGTTCTCCCTAGTGCTGCAGCCTTCCAGGCTGGCTCGTATTTCCAAGCAAAACAACAGGCATCACAGGCTTTTCACAATAGATAGAGTCCTTTATATTCCATATCATCAGTCTCCAGTTGGAGAGTTGCACTTTACTACTTCTCACTTCGAGATACATTGACATTAAGGTGAGGTACCATGTGGGTAAAATCCTACATGAATAAATTCTGCAGGGTTTATTTGCCTGCAGTATGAAGAGAGTCAGCTGGAGCTGTTAAGGGAGTGAGAGGGAGAGAGCAGCATTTAAGCAGAGGAGGTAGAAGTGCCGCAGGACTCAGAAAAGAGATTGGTATAGGCTTGGAAAACCACTATTTTACGCATGAGACAAAGCAGAATACTGGGCTGGCCTTCTACCTTTGTTCAGTTTCCTTTCTGTATACACAAAGCAATTTCAAACAAATGATTTGCTTTTCATCTTTCAAAAATTATTTCTGTTCATTCAAGAAGTCCTTCCCCAAATGCACCATATATCATTAGGGACCTGCTCTGCACTCCAAATGTTTTTTTCATGTAATAAATACTTGACATTTAGAAAAAATAGCTGCTAAATTTACACAGTGCAGAGCTCACAGTTTGAGATTACCCTCTAAACACCCTCAAGTGCCAGGCGCATAAATAAATATCTTTCCAAATAGATTCTTATTTATTAGTTTTGCAAATGTATTTTCACTTCTTGGGGATGGATGATTACTGCAGAAGGAAAGAAACAACTCCAGTTTAAATTAAATAGGAACAAAGCAAAGGAGAAAGGCTAATCAAAAATGTTACATTCTCTCCTTGTTCTTTTGATTTGTTTTCTCTCTTTGTAATTCAAATACCATAATAGTGCTACTATACATCTAATCTGTCTAGCTGTGCTTTGTGTCATGGCCAACCAAGCATAGATCAAGCTGAAGCAGCAGCAAGAGATAAACTGCAGTTTTTAGAAAGTGGAAAAGCTGTCTGCAGTTCATACATGGTCTCCATCATGCAGAACATAATCAGGTGTATTTACCTGCTTACTACTACTGGGAGAGGACCAAGCATTGCTGTCCCCATTTTGAAGAGGGAGTAACAGATGAGCTTGGCCATGAGAAATCAAGGGACTGCTCTCTACTGTCCTACAGAGATATCAGAAAATAAAATATCCCTACAAAGGCATCCTTCCCTCTGAACTGCAAAGTCTTGCCCTATTTTCAGGTGTATGGAAAGAAAAGAAAGAAAAGATTCCTGATGACCACAAACTGGCTAGCACCCCTTCTTACCATCACGGAAGACCTGAGGATGAGGCTGGAGTACTGGGAGAGTTAACAGTGCAAAGATACAATCATAATCAGTGAGCAAGGTGACTCTTTCACTTACTTGTCCTCCAGAAAAATTCATTGTTCAAGTTGTCTCTCGGTTGTCAGTGGAGGCATAACAGCACTGCGGTGGATGGGATAAAGGGCCTGTTTTCAACAGCCCACTGTCTCCAAAAGAAGGCTGTATTAGCCCAGATGGTCAGCTTAAGGCAGGCTGTATAGCCAGTCTCCTCTTCAGTACAGGCTGAGCCACAAGAGACCAGGGATCCTTAGACATGCTCAGAGGCTAAGGATCTTCAGTTCAGTGACTGTGTTTGTCCATGAAGTCTATGAGTCAGTAGCAGCAATGACCATGATGATTACCAAATTTTGTTTTTGTGTGGATGTGCCAAAACTTTGTGTCTTGGTCAAAAGTCATCACTTCAGTGAAACTGAAGGAGTCTGTCATTTTTTTCTGGCAAATGGCAGATGAAGCCATGTGGAACAGATTGAGTGTGGAGGTCCTTGTTAGCACAGAATTATGCTCTTGTTACTGCCTACCTCTTTCTTTGAGCATGAATATCTAGATTCAAGGATTTGCTGCCCTGTCAAGCTTCATGACATCCTCTTCATTAGTGTTATATTACACTGAGTACTGGCTATTACTTGCCTCCAGTTTTTGTTCTCTCAAGGAGATCTAGCCCATGGGTCCCAAAGCTCCTCAGACTCACAGTTACTTTATGTCTTGCTAATGAATTTATCCAAGCAAAGCAGTGAAAATCCCTAAGTGAAAGCAGTTTTACTTGCACTGCTAGACTGCAGAACTAAGCTAAAACCAATCGGATTAAGCTACTTCTAATATATCTATTCACGGCTGAGCAACAGTTCAAGTACACAAATCCAGTACTGATTTCAACAGTGAACATTTGATAAAGAGCTTTTACATTTTGATTAATTTCTTGTGACTGTGAAAATTGTTCAGAGATCAAATAAACAAAGTTTGCTGTCTGTTATTTGCAAAGGTACAGATTATTTCAGAGAATCCTTATATCATTATATGCTATCTCTAAGTGATAGTCTACTTAGCTACTATTCCCCTAGTCATGAAGTGTAATGCCCCAGGCGTAATGATCAGGCCATAGACAAGTCCATGACTTTGTATGAGTAAGGTAGATGGTAGCTTAGTCTGGGGTGCACCTGCCTTTCATCAACACTGTCCCTTATGGCGGAGCACTGAACTACAGACATCATGGCCCAGCTACTCAGCCCGCTCTCTTTGTAAGCCAGGGAATCTACGGCATGATGTAGATACCAAAAATAAGACAGATTAATTATTCTCCACATCTCTCCATAGAACACAAAGGGAACTTACAGTGATGGCTTTGAACTACAATGCTGACATCTGCATCTAGTTACATGGAAACCGCCTTTGATGTCAAAATGCATCTACCTCAGGTCACTGCTAGACTACACAGCACTGAACTCCTGTGCTGGGCCACATCCCTAACTTGTCTTGTAATTTTCCCCTGGTCTGAGGTCACTTTGCAGTGATCTTCCATCTCAGCCCATCTCTTGCTCTCTGGCTTTTGAAATTAATATCCTCAGCAAATCATTTAGCTCCTGTGGAGCACATACAACACAATCAGTATAATTACTTCATGTCACACCTCAGTTGTCACTTCACTTAAATGGACTGCAAGATGAACTTGAAAAGTGCTCTAAGTTAATGTTCTCAGAGTTTCTATTTTAGACTCTTCTGAAAGATGTTAAATATATTCAGAAAAAGAGATTTCATTCTAGAAATTATTATCTATATTATAGCAGAGGGAATAGGGCCAACAGAGTTTAGAGCTCAATGATTAACACACTGTTATAAAACTTTCAGTGTAGATAGAGAAAGGGTAGGACAGGAATGATGGAACTGACCTAGTAAGTTTAGGTATTCATGATGGAGAAATTTGTACATGAAGTAGTCACCCTGACTATGAAGTAGCATCCTGTGCTACTTCATAAGACAAGTCGCCCTACCTTGAATTGGAGACTGGTTGTTAAGATGAGTTACAGGCTATTTCCTTCTGCTGCTAAGGACATTACCAAGGTAGCAAACCACTGAGCTCTACTCCTTCCTCTCCCATAGGTGATTCAGACCCATGGTTCCCAGTTGCCTGGCATGAGTCCTAGGCACCCAGCTGCTGGGGGGTCTGGTGGGAGTTGGTGGCAGCCAGCAGGCAGGAGCTACACCCGAGCAGAGAAAATCGGACTGCAGCCTGCTCCTGGGTTCATGGAAGGTTTTGCACAATGCACATTGTTGAAGGCGAAGGATCTGTTTTAGAGGGCATTTCAAACTGGCGGGCTGTTACTGGGTGTTTTTACGCTGTTAAAACACGCATAGTACAAGAACAATTATTATCCTCATAGAGCAGAATAAAATCTAAACAAAAAGAAGTAATGCCACTGCAGGTTTGGAGTTACACAAGCAGCACTGCACATAGAATTCAATCAGACATACTGGTTTCCCCCTAAAAGTCTCTCAAAATACCTAATCAAGTAATTTTGATGATGAAAGTTATTCCATTTTTAATATTTATATCCTTTTTCCAGCACACCCAGCATTTCTTACTGCACTAACAGTGGCAACATATGAGTTTCTGCACCCCTTCACCTTTGCTTCCCTGAGCCGTGGTAACCAGACAGCAGCTTAAATTCAGTCCTTGCTGTGCTCTCTCTTTTCTCACTTACATGATAAAAGAGTTTCATCTGCATTTATATACTTAAAAGCTGATACTTTCATTATGGTGTCTCCATTAAGCAGATGGTTTCATCTATCAGTCTGCACAGGCCGTGAGACTTCACCACTCCTATTTGCTATTAATTGGCTCTGGCCACAGAGTGAGGATGAAGCAGACGCTTGATACAGGATGGAAGAGACAAGCTAAAACTGAGACGTGCATCTCAAGAGCCAGACACATTCAAACACCAGAACGCGGGCACACTGAGATCCTTGAGGAGGAGGTGGTCTCTCTCCCCTCTCTTTTTAAAGAGCTGATGATCCTCCTCAGCCCATGTGGCTGAGGCCATGACCCCAGCTCCCCTTGCCCACTGCCATGGCTGTCAGCTTGTGGACCAGGCTCTGTCCGTTCTTTTCTCCTGGATGAACCCAGTGTTATGTTGTATCATCTTCACATGACACTTTTTGCCTAACAGCATTTTGAGGCAGGAGGAAACCTAACCTGGCCTTGGACAATCTTGTTGCTCCTTGTAAAATTCCTTCTTTAGCCCTTCTAACAGCAGTGACCATGTGTTTCCCACAGCAGGAGTGCCATCTTCATGGGAGATGCTCTGTTGCCCAAAGAAAGGTTTGTGCTTAGTGTGACCAGAGGTACTACAGCTGTTTGACAAGTATAACCTCAAGGCATAATCCTTCTACTTTCCTCTTGTCCTGCCAGCTTTCCCCAGACTCCTCCCCTTCCAAGCAGGGGATGAGGAAAAGGCAGTGCTTTGTCTGGAGCAGCACTCACTTATTCTGTATCTGGACCAAGCAGCCCTAATCGCCAGGCAGTGCTGCTCTTTCAACATTTAGCTGTTTATCAGCTAAATATTTGAGATGCTTAATCTTATTCAAAGACACTTCCTTTCCACAGCAGAAATCACACTTCTGCTTTAGAAACTGCTCTGATTATGAGGACACATTTGCATCCACATCACTCAAATACAATTCCAGCTGTCAGCACAAGAAACAAAAGAAAATCCTTGGTTTTGATCATCTATGAAAGACTCATACTATACAGGAAGAAGGGAGGCCACAAAGATCCAGATCCTAATCTTTGGGCAGAAGCCACTTGTTTGTCCTTGAGGACAAATAAAACCTTCCAGTTCTAATCCTCTGCTCTGGCTGTAACAAAATTTGGCAATTGCAGGTCAATCCCTAGAGGGCCCTAAAGGATAATAGTCCACATCACCAAACAGCTGCATGTACTCGTTGGCCCTGATTGGAGGACAGTCAAGTTCTATTTGGAGAAGTCAGGGTAAGCAGCACAGAAGCTATAAGGCCGCCTTCTGGCCAAAAGTAAACACGTTGAGGGAAAATTTCTCTGAAATTCATCTGTTTGAAATCTGTTCACTGCAATTATCTGTGTATGTGACCAAAACCTATACCAAGAAAAAAATCCATATATTCCACTAAAGCATGTCTAGAGGTCTACTAGATACGCATCTACTAGACATACACCCATGGTCAGTCAGTATTCGTATCAAAAACTTCTGTATCAGTGGTTTGGTATTTTCAGTTCATCACCGCTTTCAAAGTATTCAGCTATTTTTAGAGATTTTTTTTGAATTTAATAGCTATTTTTATTGTTTGCTTCTTTTCATTGTTTGATTTGTCTTCAATAAATAATTCAAAAATTATCAGAAGTCATTAGGAGCAACAAAAGAAGAAGTTAACTGTGTGGAGCAGAAAAGACTGCAATTACATGAAAACATTGTTTAAGCAATATATATTTATACATGCACACCTCCCCCATACCTGTTTTAAGCACAGCTTTCTTTTTTTCCTTGTGCAATTTTAAGGAACCATCCATATTTCTGTTGTCAGTTGACAGCACTTCTGTAAAGGAATCAGGCTAATGCATTTTCTACGGTGCTGCGCCTCAGAAGCCATGTTTTTGATTGTTAAGTCTCAGGAATTCAAAAAAGAAGAAAATAAATCACAATTACGCCTAATAAGTCTTTATTTCCAAACAGAAACTGCAAAAATATTCTATTACAGAACAGGTAACAAGTGCCGAATTCTAAGTACGTGTTATAACAGTGAAACCATTGCCTCCTTGACAAAAGAATCATTAGGCACTTAAAACATGAAAACAAAGTACAAATTAAATCAGCCGTAACAGATGACTCAACAATACAAATTCATCTTGATTTTCTGTAATAAAGCACACACACGCTTGAGGGGCTTTCCGTGCCTCCTCCTAAATCCTGTGCAGAGCCACTTCTATGTTACACTGCACACATTTTACAAAGACAATATCAAGTTCACATCTGAAAACATAAAAAAGTTCAGCATTGAGAGAATCTGAGAGAACGTTTCTGGGAACAGCAGTAGCAGAGCCCACACTAGCAGCTTCACACAGAGCCTGGCGCATGTGGAGGAGCACAATTATACCAGCTCAAAGGGGGGATAAGCTCTGCTTCCACAATTGCATTGAAAAGAATGGAACCAAGATTAATGCACGCAATTTAAGAGACAATGAAACTTCTGGGCAAAAGCTATCATGGAATCTTTATGGAAATACATTTTTGACACATGGAACAGTTTGAAATAAAACCATGCATTTGCCATCCTTTAGGAGCAGCCCTGTGTAGGACCTCTCCATTCTCCCACCTTCTTACTTGCAGACCTGGAAGTAAATCAGAAGCAGATGTGGCCTCTCAGACCCACCTTAGAAAGGTTCATCTAAGAATCAAGTGTCTAAATTACACTTTAGATACATTTTGACAAATGATAAATTTGACACGAAAGTACCCATCAATGAATCAGTCAGATGATACCCTTAAATATGATTTTGGATTGTATCACTGTTTTTTTAGGTGACATTACGTAACTTGCTCCACATTTTAGTCTGGTAGCATAAAACACAAATATTTTAAATAATTTTAATTAGAATCTAAAAAGAACCCAAAACCAACATATAGAATATATATGAAGCTACTATATATAATGTGCATACGAAACATGCTGAAATGGCAGCTGCTAAAATTCTGTTTCAAGAGAATTTAAGAATGGGTTTGCATCATAAGCACTTCCAATAAATATACCACAGAGGTGTCCTCAGGGACTCAGCTCACAGCCAAGCCAAGAGCTGAGAAGCCCAGCAGGTTGATGAACTACAGACCTGCTGCAAAGAATCTCCTCTTGTCAGGGATCAAAGTGGATAGTGAGGAATTTAAAACCAGCAATATTGTCTTAGACTACGTTATCCTGTCACAACCATGAGCACGATTTATTCCAATGGCATCTTGCCATGATACCACAAATTCATGGTGGTATCATTAAATACTTCCACCATGCAATTAAGTTTTCTCCCTCACTGGAGAAAAGAGGGATAAGAGGGCACAGCAGTACTAGGTGCAGCAACAAACACCAATGTATTGCTGAAGCTCTGTCAGGATTTAGCAAAAGACAGATTTGACAGTTTACCTGATGACATGAGGATGCCATTCCTTCTTGTATTTAACAGCTAGGCTGTTTTAGTCCTTACACCAGTATTTGCCAACACATAACACCAAAGGGCAGCTACTGCTCACACACAGAGGAACGTGAGCTCAGCCAATTATATGACAGTATAAAGTTTACTCTTTGGTCTACAGCAACCCCAAGCTGGTGTACTCCCATCTTGTTAAGCTCTTGTCACAGTGCTTGAACTTGCTGGACACCGAGAGTATACTGACAGGCTCCTACCCCAGCTGGCCCCAGAGTCATTCCTCTGGTGAGCCAGTGCTCCCAGGATAGGAGGTATTCTGAAATGCTACTTTATGAAAGGAGACCACTAAGTAACTGCAGTAGTTCCTTTGTTTAGTGGCATGCTGCAGATTGTTTCATGCTCTACTAGACCAGTATGATAATTCAGAGCCAATTAAGAAATACTTTATGAAAGTCTGGAACAAAGCTTAATAGATGTAAATCTGCCCAGTCATTTGTGCTGCAGCTGAAAGGCCAAAATGATTTTTCCACAGTACCCTGAGAGATCAGCAGCCTTTGAAATTCATCTGTCCAGAAACTCAAGAGAAGGATGATGCTCCTGCCTAAAATGACTAAATTCAAAATTAAGAGGGCCAGGTTTAGATGTGCAAATACACATCCCTTTGTCACTGTTCTTGGCTAGCAGACCTAGAGATGAAAGAGATCAGCTGCTGAAGTACCACAAGATGAAGGATTACCTAGCCATGAGTATATATATTAACTAACAACTTCATGTATACAAAGTCTGCTGCTTCAGAGCATGCAACAAGTGGCTATCAGCTGCCTGAAATAAAGCTCTTTCAGAATAAAGCACTCCCCAGAATATTCTTTGGGCTTGAACTCTCACAGACTCCTATTTATATACAAGTGGACGTGTGCTTTGTGGGCCTTGATAGTCTCTGGAGAAGCTACTGCATGGATGTTCAGGATCTCACTCCACAGATTTCTCACATGAGAGTGAATGACAGGACAGAGAAAGATCTCCAGGTCAAATCCAGGGTTTTTTAACCTAGATCGCCAAATCAGGCTGTAGCTTCACCATAGAGCCTTGTGCAGGCTCAAGGTCTAAGTGATCAATTAACCCAGATGCATTAACCAATCCAGATACCTGCACTGGATAAAATCAAACAATACATAACAACAGGAATATTTTACTAGTAACTGGTGGAGCCCACAGAAGGTGCCAGGCCGCCTAGATGACTTGGTTTGTTTTCCTGAATCACACAGGACAGAGAATTTCACCCTGGCTCAAGCATGGCAACATGTTAGAAATCGCACTACTGTACAAAGGAAAGAGAATCCAAGTGAGATTAACTGGTCTCACAATCACCAGACCCTGTGCAGCTCTGTTCTCTGCAGATGCTGTTGGACAAGCTGCAATTAGCAAGGACTGAAAGCATAGGCATGCTGAATAATGAGCAAGTGTATGCAAGTTTACTGTTAGTGGACTGAGAAGCAGTATTTACAGACAAAGGGCTTTTTTTTACAGTTATGATTTCTGAACCTGCTGGTGGTGAACAGCTTGTTAAAATAACTGTTATGGGAAAGAGAGAAGAGGGAGCAATCATCAACAGTGCTAGGTACATAGAGTTCACAACTGGTTTCTGTCACCACGGGGAGAGATGGGCTCCTGCCCACCAGAACAGCCACAATGCTGTGATTTTCCCCTTCTCTCCCCAGAGATGCCATCTTCTGGACTTGACCAAGGTTTCAGGGGATTGCTTGGCCTATCCAAGAGCTGTTAAATAACAAATGACTTCTAAATATGTCTGTATAGCCTCACCTGCCTGGTCTCACCACCTCCTTGGCTTTGACTCTGAAATTGCCCTGGCATGAACTGACTTTTCTCCATGTCAGGTTTTTTCCAGCTCAGCGTGCCAAACAGCTCAGTGTAGGATCAGAGAGGCGCCAAAGACGGCATGAAGGAAGTGGTGCAGTGCAATAAGGAGGACCGGACTGTGAGCCAGCCATTACAGCTGAAGGCACTGTGGAGCTACAGCCCAATTTTAGCACCTCCAGTTATGCAATGTGAATATCTCACCATGCTGCACCTTCCTTGAGCTGTAAACCGAATCATTTAAAGTATGTTTTACTATGCTGCAAGCATAGCAGCATTTGATTCATAGCCATACAAGCTCCCTAACAGACACTGAACAGGACTACATAACATCCTATGGAGGGAAGAGAAATAACCAGCTTGAGGCAGCACTAGATCCTAAAGGAAGATATAACATTAAAGATTCAGAGGAGAAAAAGGAATAAAAGCAGCCAAGCAGGCTTTAATCTAACGATGCTGTAAAGCAGTCATGTGCAAGGACACTGTCAGCCTCTGCAAAGGTACAGTGGAATTATTAGCTTGTTGTCAGTGTTTCTATCTTTAGAAAACTATTTAATCTCAATATTCTTTCCACAGCATGTGACAGATTGGAGGCTCACAAACCCTAAAATTATTATTCCTCCTGTGAAGTAGAGGGAACTGAAAGGCCTTTCCTAACCTTTGGTCATGAATCCTTAATGAAAACTGCACTTGGCTGAGTCTTGCAAGTGTCATAAACATTCCCAGCTAGGGAATGGATTCAAGATCCATTTACTCATCATTAACTTGGCACAGATATACAATCAAAGAGAAATCACAGATGTGAAATAAAGAATTTATTTGGCTACCTGGAAAAACACCCTTTCCCACAGTGAGTGTACTTCACCAAGTCTTGATCAATCTCACTTTAACCTGTCACACAGAAACAGCACTATTAGGTTGCCCGGTCTGTGCACAAATTAACGTGACCTAGCCACCAAGCACACAGCAGCAATAGCTGTAATAAAGCAGAGTACAAGGTCTGCACTCCTGTGGAGTGAAGTGAATGCAACTAGCATCTCATTGGAACTTCCTGCCTGGAGCAAGGCCCGAGAAAGCTATACTAAAAACAGGTTCTTAATTTAAAGCCTAATAGAGCATATTTTAATTTTATGAGGAGTTGAGAGTATTTGGGGGAAAGGGTAGGAAAGGTTAACAATTTCTCCACTCTTCTCTTGTTAGTCCTGTACAACACACCAATCAGAGAGCTTTGAGAGCATAGAGATTCAGGTCTTCAGGTCAATGACAAGTTTAAATAGTGCTAAAAAGCCATAGTGTCTGCCCATGCTACAGAGCTTTCCATTTGCTCTCATTTGTGAGTGCTACATCACACTCCTTCAATTAAGAACTCTTTCCATTACGGAAACTAGAATAGTTTTCTCTTTTAGCTAAACCTCTTTTAAAATGTACTCCAATAACCTTTCCAGTAACTAGTACATGTGTGTTATAAATAACATGGCCACACAGAAATGGTCCAGACACATGACTTCATGATGTGTCATGGTACACTGTATATATTTATTCACTGAGATAACGGAATACACTCAAAACTAACAAACGCTACTGAAAGAAGTTGCTTCTCCACCGCAAATACATTTCATTTTCTCCTCTCTACATCTTTTGCTTACACACAAACAGGTTTTACCACTTCAGCCACTGAGTAGCTCATCGAATTTAATCTGAGCAATGAATGACACTCTGCATCATCGCTATGTGCACACAAAGCACTTGCTATTGTTCTGGATACAATGAAGGATCCTCAATCTCTAAAAGATGTACGAATTTTTCCAAGTCAAACCACACAGCTTCTACACAGCCATCTTACTGCACTATGCTAGTCTGGAACAAGTCACAGTCCTTGCCTGGAGAGAGGTGCATCTTTGTCTCTCTGGATAAAATAGGATGTGGTTCTCCTCAACCTGTTTGCATCACCCAGAGAACAACTGTGTTACCTTGCACAGCTTCCAGCTACCAACACTCCGGGATAGCCTCTGTGAGTGACCGGTATCCTATGGTACAGGAGGAGCTCTTTCAGGAGCACATTTATTTTTGATCTACAACTAGGACTTGCAGTAGGCAATCACTCCTAATCACTCATAACATGGATGCAGGGTCTTGCAGCAGCCAGCTCTCTTCACATGAGCAGCAGATGCCTATGGCCAGAAACTGGCACAAATTTCACTGCTGGTGGAGACAAAATGTGGACGTGTGGTGCTGGAACCGTAACAGATCACATAAATCAAACCCTTGTGCTGGCCTCTTTCAGTCACCAGCTGGTAACACAGATGTACTCATCGACTTTGTTTCCATTAAGAGCCCTACTGATATCCAGAGGTCCACTCATGTATTAGCAGTGTCATTCAATGTCCCAAAGCACTGTCTACCTTTTAAAAACCTTATTTTAAGATATTTACTTTCTTGCTGTTGTTTACAGCCAGGAATTATGGATGCTTCTCCTTGGGTGGGAGTAGCATTGAATTCTGATATCATTACCTTGGAAATGGATCACGATGCTGAATGTGTCTCAACTAAGAGACCTGCACCCATCATGATTGATTCTAAAACTTTCAGGATTATTTATGTTATTATAAAACTGCTGCAAGGTAAACTTGCAAATATTACAACACAGAAGTGCTCTTATGAAGCATCAGTTTAAAACATTTTTTAACCTTATTTTATAAGGTTTGATTCATTTAAGTAGGATTTTTGTTTTGCAGATATAATCCTCAATGACTGGAATATTCAATGCTCTTTAAAACAGTTGATTGGGGAATTAATGCTACAGTAGCAAGATGAGGTTTAGTAAACCAAATATCTGACAGTATCTGTAAAAAGAAGAAGGGTACTATATTTGAACTAATTTCTCAAAAGACTCAGAAAAGCTACTGAAACTAAGGTTACAGTAGCTGTTATTACAATTTCTTGTTTGGTTGCAGTTTTTTTCTGCAGAAAAGCATATCAGTAATAACACATAATCAGCCACAGCTAGGACAACAACTGCTCATGGCAGCTCCTGTAAACGTTAACGTGATTATTTCCAGTGGGCTGATATTTCACTTTCTCTAGTCGCAGGATGTTGCTCCCCGGCTATTCTTGGACCATCTGGAAACTTAAAGCACAAGAATTACATGAGTTTTAAATTCAGGGACTGTAGGATCTGTTCTCATATGTTCTGGTATAGAAGAAGAGCTTGGGGTTGACTGTAAAAGCAACATTCTTCTAATACTGCTTAATGCAGTTTCCTTATCTGTAGTCAAATACTAGTCTGAGCTATGGTTGGTGAAAAAGAATAGAAGAAATGATAGGTTTGGTACCTATCATTTTTCTAATGAATGGTCCATCTCATACGTCAGCTGAGATACAGAGCTGGGATTGCAGGAATGTGTGCAAAGCCATGTTCTACCAAGACTCTGGGGACTGCAGCATAGAACCTAGTTCATTGTTCTCATTTGCAGCTGAACTGGACCTTAGATAGAAACACAAGCAAGAAGATGGATTTAAATACAATTATACAGCTCTGGTTCTTCAAACACTTGTCCACAAAATTAACATCACTCATATGAGCGATCCTATTAAAGCCACAGCATTATCTATTTCCCACAAAATGAAAGCCCATAAACAACTTGACTATCTCCAACCTGGGGGACTTTTGAATCTGTGCACCCTGGGACAAACTAAGAATGACATGGCTCAGAATTAATTACTCCACTGTAGCTCTTCTCATCACCTTTCTCATGCAGACAAATGCTAGCATTTATAGGATCAAGCTCTTAATTGAAAATTTCCACTGCCAACTCATGCAGTTACCATATAGAGACTATTGCCTGTAGCGCATGATGCTAACAAAACCAGAGATCTCATGTCAAAATATTTTAATGATCCTTTAAGAAGCAAAACATGCTGAAGGTCACATATTGCCACTATCCTGAGATTGTGCTTTGCTGCAACTAAACCAATAGGCAGGAGCTTCAGAATTTCCCAAATAAACATTATTTTGTATTTAAAAAAATGATTACTTGAAATTCAGAAATGTAGCAGTCACTGTGTGAAAAAAAAAAAAATCACTCTTTTCTCCCCAAGTGGAAGATGTTTCTCTATTGTCATAATGCAGCTTAATGCTCACAAAACCACATCAGTCCAAATCCAACACTGAACTGCTGAGATACACACAAATTGTCTCCTTAGGATCATCACCCTGGAATTAGAACAGTAAAATACGTTATTGATATTTCTTGTACACCACAAAACAGCTTATTATATCCAAATAAGCTAAGAGCTTAGCCTTCTCTGTGTGCCTTTCATTTTCTGTATCTGCTTTTTCATCCTTGTTTCAGTCTGGGAGTCTGTGACATTTATTATACAGCACCACAGGCTCACAAAATTCTCCTGGGTAAGCTGGACTGCTAGTGTCTGATTTAGCTTAGTGTCTGCTCCTTCTAAAGGAGCACTCCTTCATTAGACACCCCCTGTTCACACTTACCCCTTCAGACTTCCTAAGATAACCAAGACTGGGTCTGACCAGTATTTTCATGGGACACATCCACTGCTAACCTACGGATATGTTCAAAATTCATGACCTTAATCTTTTTTTGAAATAGCTAACGATTGAAATTATTCCATTTCTTCAACAGGCTAGTTCTGCTGTGGAAAATCAAACCAAAACCAAACCCTTCTAAATCTCTGGAGACTTTTTTATTTGATTTGGAAACAAATATAAATTAAAATTTGCTTTAATCTATATTTTTCTGTTCTGGTGGATTGTAACTAAACCACATGCAACCTGCTGCATTACTGACATTACTCTTCACACTTAAAATTAACTGCAAAAGTATTTTTTTTTAATTTATTAATTAATTGCTTAAAAAGCTATACTGCATGGGCACTAAAGCAGAAGACCTTTCGTTCAATGTTGTATACATCCAATGATTTCCTGCTGGGTAATATCTGCCCAAGTCAAGGACAGGCTGAAATTTGGCGGCCTGTCAGGAACCCGGAGATGTCCTTATTTTTAAAATGTGGTATCATTTTTCTCAAGGTAATTAAAAATTAACTGTGGGGCAGTTCATATTTCTCTAGCTACACTGAGGCACCAGAAGCATAAAAGAATTTCAGCAGAACTTAAGATCATGTTGGTATCCTACTGTTATATAGATGGGTTATTTATAACAACTGTATTTATAAATGGGTTCTTTCTAACAGTATTTATCACTTGGATTGCAGCAACTTTCAGGATTAAAAAAGAGAACATGCTGATAGAGTTTGGAACAAAACTATTCTCTTGAATGTAAATTCCTGAGGAATTAAGCAGGAAGCACCCTGCTTGACAGGATGCTGCCATGCTAGCTCCAGCTTGAGTGGAGGGCTTCACTGCTGCTCTGTCAGAAAAAGATGTCTTTTAATCATTTGGTTGGAATTAAAAAGCCCAGGCCTGATTTTTACTTTCCAGGTAAGATACACTTGCACTCAGCTGAAGGATCAGCAGTTCTCACTCCTTAACCACCAGCACACCTCTGCTCAGCCTCTCCTCTTTCAGTCCTTCTGCTTGGAAGATTGAACTTCTCTCCTGGGCTCACTGAATCTCAATTTCATTCTTTCTTTCCATGTTTACTTTTTTTTTCCTCTGTTGACTGACTCCTTTGAGCAGGTGCTTAATGCTACTGTGCTGTATGTCAAAACAACACATACTCATCTTCCCTTCTGTCTCTTTCTAACAAACAGAAAACTTGACGGATTCTTGGTCAGACAAAACCTGCATTTTAACCAGGCTTCTGGGCAATCAGACTTTTGCCAGTTGGATTAATTTATCATCTGACGATTTTCGTAATCAGATATTTCTGTCTGTTTTTAAATGTGAATCAGGCCATT
Source organism: Psilopsiagon aurifrons (assembly GCA_025447955.1). Lineage (NCBI taxonomy): Eukaryota > Metazoa > Chordata > Aves > Psittaciformes > Psittacidae > Psilopsiagon > Psilopsiagon aurifrons. Next base: position 20,027 of record JAOEHY010036786.1, on the reverse strand, counting down.
TCCCCTCCTTGAACGTATGTTTATTTGAAGCTAATGACATGCCTTTCAGGCTTATCAGGTTAAACCAATGCTCAAACAAGACTTCCTTCAGCTCCAGGGCCATAGCAAAACTGATTCGGTAATGTAATAAAAAATAATAAAGATCATTATTTTAATTACCCTTCAAGATTCTGTTGATGTCTCATTTTCCATTTTACCATCTGTGATAGGTATGCATCTACTTTAGTGGAGGAAATATGAACATGCCTGTTGAGCATATGTAGAGGGGTAGGAGCTGGTATGAAGGCAGATGGAGTTCCCATGTTGTTCAGCACCACCTCTATTGGACTCTCATCCAAAAGTTCACCTTTACAATGACAAAGCTGGTGCTTAGGAGCAATACTACCAAAATGATTAACTGGGATGCAGTTATGCTCTCCCTGTGATGTTTCAGAACCTGCTACCGGCTTGCAATACAGGTGCTTACAGCAAAGCAGCTTCCTTCACTTTTTATTTACAGCACCAAACTTTCACGTTCTGGTCTGCCTGAGACTTCTGTGGGCACCCAGTGGTGTAAGGAATCTTCTTCAGCTACCCACTAACAGGGAAGAGCACAAAGCAGACAGAAGAACATAGAAGGGAATTGAAAAGAAAAAGGAGATTGTTCAATTTTTAGAAAAGGTCATCTTCAGTAAAATAAACTCATTATAGAATTTCAATTATCTCTAATAGCTGATAATAGTAGCAGAATGGTAGCTCATACTGAAAGCATTTAATTCCTTTGGTTTTAAAGGACTAGCTTTTCTTTGTGTAAATGTAAATTAGGGCAGCACATCTCACCCTTCTGGTCGTTTATTTCTTTTTGCAAATTTGGCAACAGAAGTGATTTTCAGTCTGTCAAGCATGGACAACATTTAAATAACCCATACAGATGCTTAAACATTTTTGTGGCTTCTATCTGTTTCTCCCTAGATTAAATATTCCTAAAGAGCTGCCTTTCATTTTCTTAGGTGGTGCAGTTACTACAATTAAAATTGCATGGTATGTCTCCAGCCATTTATACTACAGGAAGAATAAATACAATGGAAACTGCAGGGTATAAACAGCTTAGCCACTAGTAAAAAATTTATTATGTATTTCTTAACCTTTCCAGTACACTGAAACTTTTCACAACTGAAAAGTCATACCTTAGCCATGTGAAACTGCATACAGAGAGCAGATTCACTAGATTGCTTCTAAGGTCTCTTCTTACATGCTTCATATCATTCTAATAATGTATGAAAGCAGTTTATTCTTCAGATAAAACTGAAACCGAATAAAACTGTGCCTTCTTCGTACTAGCAATCTGCTAGTTTAAAACTTAGCGGTCTCTGACAATGAACCAAGTGTGAATGTATCTTTGATAGCACGTTTTCTAAATACCATCAAAGGAGACTTTCAAATAAATTTCACATAGAAGAAAAGCTTTTGAACTTAAAATTTCTGGCTTGAACAAGTTGATGCTATTTTCATTTATTTAACTTGAGTAACAGAGTTGTGAGATTACATCAGCCCATTAAAAGCACATTGTATACAATGGTAGCTCTACTACACATTACTCTTACTGTTAACACTAACTTGAATCCCCTGGAAAAATATAGGTCTGTAAAAGGCACATCTCACAACAGTACTGTGAGCTGGAATTACACTTAGCTTAAAAGATGGAAGTATTTATGCAAATAGATCTTATTTTGTGAACTGCGCAAATCAAGACTGAAAGCACGCAGACAAATATTTACAAAGTCATCTATAACCTGTACACAGTAAACTGGTTTAAGGTCAGAGTCCAGACTCTGGGCTGCCTTTCTCTGAGGCAATACATAGAGATTCAAAGGGGATGGGACAGTTAGAAAGAAGAAAGGGAATGACACTTCTTCCTATATTGGTTACTTCCAGATTCTGAGCTGCCTCAAGGTAAAATCCTCAGCAAGATCTGCTGTAGTGTATGGCAGTCAGCTTCCTCACTGCTGTCACAAGCTCTGCTGCATCCAGGGCCACAAGAGCACACTGCTCTAAACTCATCTTTACCTAACAAGACAGAACAAGGGTGCATATGCATGGTAATCCTTCATAGGGCAATCCTAATCCTTACTCTGGCTTCTGTATACATCTGGAAAGGCTGTGCCAGGATTAGGCATCTTCTCTTGTACATTATGATATGTGATTGCCTTTAATAGAGCAATTCACAAAGGAGGCTGGTTCATGGGAACTGATCTCAAATCAGACACAGGTTACTAGAGAGACACATCTGAGATAAGGAAACAGTACCGAATGACTGTGAATTATGGTGTCAACATGTATTTACCATGCTCCCTACCTAAAGTTTACAACTAGAAAACACAACTCTGTAGTATATTTATTCAGAAAACTCTAGACCTTTCACTTACTTACGAATACAACTTTCACTGAGTGTTAGGTAGAAATGTCTTTCTAAGGAAGAACAGACCCACAGTTCACAAAACAAGTTTTCCCTTGACACATTACTTAAATAAAGACATTTTACGCGGTAAGAATGTGACCTACCTTTTTAGTCTGATTCACATTTACCAAACTGCAACTTCAAAATGCCTTTGCCGTGAAGCTGAAGAATCTGGTTGTATTCTTTGGGCATTGCATGGAAACCTGGTTTAGGCAGCTGGTTGTCATAATAGTGGTGGCTGATTGGCAACTTCTCCATAGATTTTGAGAAAGGCCAGAAGCCATAGAGCTTCACATTCTCACAGAGCTCAAGAGCAGCACTAGTGATCATAAAACCAGACGACAACCGGTAGGCTTTCACGCCCTTAGTTCTCCAGAACTGGGCAAGACTTTTCAGGTAACTGGGGTGAAAAAATATTGCCCTTTGGGTTGCTTTGAACTCTTGCAGAGTGTGATATACTTTAAAAGAAGTGGCTGTGTTGCTTCTGAAGGAAAACGCTGGCAATAAAAGCAAAGCATCTCCATAGACCGCAATGTTCTCCAGAAATTCAGCCTTCTTTTCATTAAGTTTGTTGTATCTGCGAAGTACAACATTTCGGGAAAAGACTGAATGGAATGTTGGAATATTTGCATATATGAGTTATGAACTCTGCTGCACCAGTTCAGCCTGTCTATACAGTCAATTTGTACCATCCTGTTGTATGCTGTCATATGTGCAGTTATGAAAATCAGTCTTTATTTTATGATAAGAACACATTCCATAGTACTGAACTGGCAACATGGGAGTCACTGAAGCAGATCAAATTCACTGCTAGTAAGACCAGGACCTGTTTGCAGAATTAATCAATTCAAGAAATTTCAAAGAAGAATGGCAAAAAAAAAAAAAAAGGCATTTTTATTTCATGTGTTTAAAAATACATGTACTATGCCTTTTAATACTATGCACAGTATGATATGTACTGCATGTGCTTGTGAAATGTGTTTCTTACATCAGTAGGCATATAATAACCTCCCTTCAAAACCTAGGTGTCTGCCCCATTTGGAAATGCATATAAGTATGCATATGAGCAGTCTCGGAGTGTTAAAGAATAGTGTGTGCTCAAGTTTCACAGGGTCTTAACTGCTTTTGATATACTTTAAAATAGCTGAAAATATAAGCATACCTATTTATCTCCTTTGACTACAAAGGGAACAGATGGAGTTAAAGATCTAACTTCACAAACAAAGGGGATTTATTCTCAGATGCTTCGGTTCCCAACAACCAGCAAGAAGACTTTAGTTCTCACAACTAATTCCCAAGCTCCCAAATATTGAATAATGAACTTCCAGAGCTACCCAAGAAGTGATATAAGACACAAGGGGGTCACTCACCTAGTTTCCTCTATAGACCTGAGTTGTCTGAATTGTGTGAATATACAGCACTTGAATCCCTTTTAGGATTCAAAGCACTGCGTCCTCTCTTGTAGGCAGTTGTCTATCTATCTGAGCAGTGTATTTTCACCTTTTAAGGACTACCAGAGCCCACTTTTCACAAATGACTTCAGCAGAAACTGGAAAAATTGGTTTAATTATCTCTTCACAACTTGAGTAGGTTCAAACCCTCTTCCTGTGGAGCGCTTCAAGACAGAGGACAGAAGCCACCGTCACTTCCATTCAAAACCCTCACAGAGGACTTAGCAGTTACCTCTTGAACAACTGACCTCCTGCAAGGAGTGATACTCCTTCTCTGGATGAGGGAGTTTAAACTTACAGCTCTGCTTCCAGAAAAGTGCCATTACCATCAGATACTGAAGCAAAATGAAGACAACTCAGGCTCTCCTGTTGACCCCAGCCCCCTATGTATGCAACAGCCACACAGCCAAAGCAAGCAAGAAATGCTCAAGCATGTGTCTACGAAGAGTGGCTGAAGGGTGAACTCCTGGCCTTTACTACAAGAATCTTCTCTATTTCTACTCAGCGTAAAGTGCATAAAGAGCCTTCAGGACATGATTCATAGAATCACAGAATCATAGAACAGTTAGGGTTGGAAAGGACCTTAGATCATCTAGTTCCAAGCCCCTGCCATGGGCAGGGACACCTCACACTAAACCATGTCACCCAAGGCTATGTCCAACCTGTCCTTGAGCACTGCCAGGAATGGAGCATTCACAACTTTCCTAGGCAACCCATTCCAGTGCCTCACCACCCTCACATTATGCTCACTCATTTACATCAACAAGAATGCATGTGATTCCAACTAGCAAAATACTTTGAAAAACAAGATTCAGATCTGTCCTTCCACAGCTAGAAACCTGAATAACTCTTGTTTTCTTTTCCAGCTCTGCTCCTGTGACGTGCAGTGTACCCAGCTCCATTTGGACACTTAAGAACTGGGCTTCTCTCCCCCAGGAGAGTTCAACTACATTGTACACCCTGACAGCCACAGTTCAAAAGCTGATTACCTTAACAATAATAACAGCAGACTAACCCAGTACCCAAACACAGAATTAGAAAATGGAGTGAATAAAGTCAGAATACGTCTTCTGAGACAAGAAAAAAAAACTTAGTTCTGCTAAATGGCGCCAAGTTACTTCCTGCTGCTCTTTCAAAAGCATTTATACTGTTCTCTATTTATTTTTTTAGAGTTTTAAATCTTAGAGTCCTCTCAATCTCATTTCCTCCTCATGTAGATTTAGTTCCTGTTTCCTTCAGTGTAACTGCTATGAACCCTGACGTGACTACATTGTGCTAAAAAATGAGTGCAGCTGTGGCTGAACACATTGATCAAGCCCAGATAAATCATGCATCAGGTCAGTAGCCAGCAATGATGCTGAGTCACTGGACAAAGTTTTCCTGCCTCATATTGTTGTGCAGCCCTTCTAACATCAATAAGCTAAATCTGGTTTTGGGGAGGCAATAACTCATCATCATTTATATCAAAAAGGCCTGGGTAGTTAGTACTGACTGCAAAACTCAAGATATATCCTTGAATCAGTAACAAATGCTTGTTAGCCATTCCTATGCTCACTATAATTTCCCTTCTTCCTTTAAAGGAAAAAATAAAAAGGTCTGATGTTGTGCATTTGACAAATACAGCTATGGCAGACAATAAGACACAGTAAGATCAGTAAGCAGTAAATAACATGCCGCAGCAGTCCTTTTCATAGATAAGCCACAGTTCCAGCCTGCTGAAGATGTCAGATTACTCAGCCTGGCCTTATTAGATTTTCTTTTCATCAAGAAGGTGCAAAAAAAAGAAAAACTGTGTTGAGAAAAAAAAGTGTGTGAGCAGCTTTTACATGGATTGAGAAAATGGATTACAGAAACTGGGCCTCCATTCAGGAAACAGCCTTCATCAGAACTTCTAACAGGTGCTTACAGTCCTACCGACAGAGTCAGACACATTTCCAAGCATTCCTGATTTACGATTGCAATTCCTTTCCTATGCTGGGGGTCATAAGGGTCACGGGCGGAAAACAAGAGGCTTGGGCTTGCAATCATCAGTTTTACTCTGTCATAAATTGTGGACTGGCGCTAACCAAGCCACTTGCTAATGTGGGCATTGCTGACGCTTTCCTCCTCCAAAAAAAGCAGGTTTAACAGATTTCCATTTACGCTGGTACATATCTTACATGGAAACTAAAGCTTAATGAAGTAATCTGCATGCACTGCTCTCTATGCTGGTATCCCAATGGATTTCCAACAAAATCTAAATCATGTCAAACAACTACACAATATTGCACCAAAACAGATTTGCAGTAGCACTTACTTCTGAGCTATGATACTCGGATTAACAGTCACAAGGTTTGTTTTATTGCCAACATCTTTGCTAATGCTTCCCATGGTTGGAGGGAGGTTACACCTGAAATTGAGAAACATTTACTTTAACATATGCGCACCAGAAATGCTGTATAGTTAATAATAGCAAATTCGTCTCTTGCACAATGACACTTTCACATCAGCTCCCAGAGATCTCTAAGCACTTTACAAATATTAAATAAGGCTTACAGCACTTCCAGTAAAGATATTTAATCTACTGTACAGATGGTTAAAATAGGGCACAGGGAGCTCACTTTCACAAATCATCTCACAAATCAGGAGCAAAGCTAAAATCCCAGAAGGTGCCAGTCTATGAATGCCCTATGTTAGATGCTAAGGTATAATTGCCCCTCTTGCCTAAACAATGCATTTCTTCTGGAAGTCTTCTATTATGTCTTCTACAACAACAATGGAATAACTTGCCCAATTTCAGAAACACTGGCTTCTGTAAAAGGTAAAGAAAGCGTTTTTTTTCAAACCAGTCAGTAAGTTTAGCATCTTACTACACCAATTTCCCATTTTTATGAAGACAGTTACCTAACTGGAAACGTTGGGTCTTTTTCATGTTTTGCTTAGTTTTGGTTTTGTTTTTTTAATTTTAAAAGCCCAAATACTAGTCAAAAGCAGGAAAGGAAACAAAATCCAGCAGACTGAGTGCCTGGACATCACTGAGAGAACCTGAATGCTGTTATTCTGTTCCTTTGCATGAACTACGAAGTGTGAGTCACATACTAAGAGAGTGCGCCAAACTACTCTCCGAGTGTGCCTGGGTTTTGCCACAATCTATAGAGGGAGGCAAAAAACCTATTTCGACTAGATTACTAAATTTTTAGATGTCTAACAGAAGGTGAAACAAATATTGGGGCAGTTAAATAACTATTGGTGAGGCAACATAAGGTGTTGTTTAACAAAGGGCTTGTAAACCCTTTGTTAGACCAAAGGTAAAGGTAAACATGTGACATTTAATGCCTGTCTTATTTCAGTTCTAGGATTTTCTTTCTTCTCTTGATGAAAAAAAATTTATCTCTGCTATCACATGTATCCCAGGGGTCCTCTCTTTACTTAAGAAGCAGTGTTCTGAAATCTACAAAGCATAAGGATTATCCTTAGGGAGGCAGAAACAAAGAATTGGCAAGATCTTGCTACAAACTGGCGCTGGCATGCTTCCAAGCCTACCAAGTTTTCAGAAACACTGGACATGCTTCAGTAAGAAAAAACAGCTCTTACCTAAACACAAAGTCAGAACGATCGATTTCAGCTCCGCAGCTGGAATTTTTCAGAATGCCCCCATTTCCAACCACAGCACAGGTCTTGAAGGGATAGACTGACAGAGGAGAGGACTGCAACAAACAAAAATACACAGTCAATGCCTTATAAATCTTGTGATTGCTTCTTTGCACCTTTAGTCATTTGTCCTTGTAGGTTTAATCCAGTAAATCCCAGCGAAGGCACTCACTATTTAGCACACAGAGTTGCCATGCCTGGACAACCAAGAGTCAAAAAAAGACATCATCAGATTAAGAACTGCTACTTCTGTCGCCAGAACTTTGAAGGAATAACACAGGATTGTTAAAACTAGATTAACATCTTTAAAGACACTTCACACAAAAAGTTAGCCCAGTAGCAGACTGAATGTTTTACAAGCTAAGGACCTAACTTGTTCTGGATTTGAATTTAGCCATTTTCCTTTGCACTGTAACAGGGTGGGGGCTGTCACAGTCATTGACTTTATCAGCTAACAGAAGGTAACTTCGTAAATGCACATTATTTTGTCATCACACAATTACACGTGATATAAAATAACCAGTTTAGGGGAACCTGAAGATGCTGTTAAGGACAGTCGTGCCCTGGTTTAAGTCATGGCAAATGTGCTAGCTAACTGAAGGAAGTTTCTGTTTGGGCTGCTCACCCTCTACTCCTCTCCTTGTTGGAGGTTGCTCTCTTGCAGGGGGGAAGCTGAATGGGGGCTAAGTGCAGCCACTTGTGAACCAGCACAGATCATAACCTAGCAAATGAACGTAAATTGCTGGCTATTTTATTTAACATTAATATAGTTGGCTGTTATCCCAGGGCCTCAGAAACATCTCATACATCTTGTTCAGCCTCTCCTCCTGTGGAAGCACTGACATTCAACAGAGAGGCCAATAGCTGGGCTACTTTCACTGCAGAAACTGAACTCACTTGTAAAATTGAGTCAAAATTTGCTTACAGAAAGCATTATCCTTCCTCCTTCTCTCAGCAGCTTACCGAAAGAGAATCAGGAAGTGACACTGTTACAAATAAGGCAAGAAGTGTGGGGAAAGTAGCAGACATCAACAACATGTTCAAATGCTTTGTTCAATTCTGAAAAGACAGTAGGAAAACACAAAGGCCAGACAACTCTGGCTAGCTTAGCAAGTATATGTTCAGACAAAACACACTACTTTTTTCTTCCACTCAGTTTAAATTTGGAGCCACAATAACCTCTATTGCAATGAAGTTTTTAGTGATTCACAGTGGCATTAGAAAGGACTAGACTCATGGTAGCTAGCATCTCACAAATTCACAATGCCAGAGATAGGTAAGAGGGCTTGATATGCTCTTACTTAAGAGAAATTAAGTATGTACCTATGCCCATCTCTGTCTAGTTTTCAGAGCTTGTACATCTGTAAGGGACTGTAAGTCCCAATCTACAAAACTACATTCTTTCACTCAACCCGTGTTTCTGGCTGCAAAGGCTCCACCCTAGTGGGCAACAAAACAGCTGAAAGGGCTGGAAGAAAAGTCCTATGAGGAGCAGCTGAGGGCTTTGGGATTGTCTAGTCTGGAGAAAAGGAGTCTGGGGGCAACTTCTTTGCCCTCTACAGCTTCCTGAGGAGGGGATGTGGAGAGGGAGGTGCTGTGCTCTTCTCTCTGGTATACAATGACAGGACACATGGGAATGGTTCAAAGATACACCAGGGAGGTTTAGGAATTAGGAAATTATGAAGCATTTATTTACCAAGAGGGTGGTCAAACACTGCAACAGGCTCCCTAGAGAGGTGGTCAATGCCCCAGGCCTGTCAGTGTTTGAGAGCCATTTGTATAACCCCTTAACAACATGCTGTAACTTGGTCAGCCCTGAATTGGTCAGACAGTTGGACTAGATGATTGTTGTAGGCTCCTTTCAACTGAAATAGTCTATTCTACTCTATTCTGTGCTGTATCAGGTTTACCACCAAAATAGCTTCATAAGGTATATGCCCAAGCCTGCACCAGAAATGCCATGGGAATATGAGGTATATGAAATGATGCTCTGGACTGAAATGCCTTTGAAAATGGGAATGATAAAAGCAAGGCAAACATGCTCAAAGTATTCACTCCTGAATTCAGCTGGCTGCCGGATCAGGATGCAACTTGTGTCCTTTAGCAACTCTGCCTACAGTCTCATCTATGGTACCCTGCCCATGCCTCCACCACTGCAGAAGGCAGTTACAAAGTGGGTCTAACGAGGTGAATGAATAAGTGTATACAGGGGGTGAATGGCCTCTTCCAGAGGAATCAAAGAAAGCAGTTCATTTACTAACCCAAAATATATATGATACTGCAATTATAATAACAGGTAAAGATACAGTCCTTACCACAGGCAGCATCTTAAAAATGTCCTCTGTAATGAGGATGGTCTTTTTACTGTCCACTTCGTAACTCATGTTACTTCCCAGTGGGCTGTTGTTTTGAGAAGCAATAAAATTGTGAACTGCATCACAGCAGGAAGCTAATTCTGACCTGCAAAAAAACCCAAACAAAACCTGCTCAAAGACAAGCAAATAAGCAGGAAAATGGTGGTAGAAAAGTAAATCAATAAAAAACAGTTCTAATTAACTAAGCAACAAAATGCTATATGAACCCTTGACTTACTTTTTAAAGCAAGTCCCTTTTCACAGCAAATGTTCAGAAATAATCAGACCAAGAACCCCTTCTCTTATCCTGTTTTTCTCTCTTGGTCTCCCTTTCCCATCCAGAAAAAGTTATAATTGGGCTTCTCCTTACTATTATTTGCTTCAGCCCTCAAAGAATTAACAATGTGTTTTCTGTCCATATAGAATGAGTGATTATAGGAAATTAGAAGGCTGAAGAAAGAAAGAACCAAGCAGATTAAAGGAATGGCGATGGGAAGTACTGCCTATAGTACTTAGTGAACGGCTAGATGGTCACAGGCAAATTAATTAACAGTTCATTACCACACCTGCTCAGCACTCTTTTCCTGTGCACAGTATCACAGATAATAAATAGATTACATCACAATTTGAAAATAAAGAAGACAGGTATCTTCCTGGTAGAGACAGACAGCCAAGCCGCTCTCCGAAACACCTAGCAGAGGTCCTTAAATAGGCAAGACTGCAAGTGAATCACTCAAATTTTATGCAGGAGTGAAGGCTATCACCCATCCTACAATTCCTGCTACCTCCAAACTTATAAAAATATTATGTGTGCAAACATCCTGTATTATTAACAATAAAATGCAATGAAAAGCCTCATCATACCTTTGAAATCAGACTGAAATGCTGCAATTCATTTTGCTTTAGGGAGCAATGCTCTCTCTGCTGCTACCTGATCCAATTTTCAGACTGTAAGGCTGAAATATTCATGGGCAGACATTATCTATCAATTGTCAGCCCATTAGGTGAGATATTAAGAGAACTACTAACCATTTAGAGAAGGAAATTCATTGATAACAGAATTGCTTGGAATTTAGAAGATAACAGAGCATGGAATTCTGTCCTAACACTGAAGGTTAATTTTGAAGAAAAAATACAGATATATTTACAGTTGGAGCCAGAGGAATAGAAAAGGTTTGTTTCCCACTTTTTCCATGAGTAAGGCAAACCAAACCATTGGAATTACTTAAACAATACAGGCCAAATTCTGGATAAGTTTACTTTAATAGGATAAGACACAGCCAAGAGAAGTTGCTTCATTCTACTTTATCAACAACTTACACAGAGCAAATATTCTTATAATAATATGATTCTATTTCTGATGGAGATAAGACATCATCCAGCACATGGAAGAACCCAAAGATAATATTTTCTGGAAGCCAAGGAAGATAATGAACAGGTCTGGGATAACTCTCAATCTCACTTTTCTCGAAATAATGGTCAAAAATGGAGGAAATATAAGGTGGGAAAGTTGATTTGATTCATACATAAAAAACCAAATGAAAGATTACTATTTCAGTTGTCATACTGCTTACTATACCTATTAAACCATTTTGAATACTGAGCTGTGAATCTCCTCAAAGTCCCCACATGTGTGAGGAACACTGGCAACAACTGAGTGCTGGGGTGACACAGATCTGAAATAAACACAGTAAACGAGTTACCAGGAAATGTTAACAGGAAATACAGCTCCTGAGGGCAGAAACAGTAGGGCTCAGATTTCCACAAGCCATATTCAGCTCCACTCCCTGAATGCAGTGATTTCCACTGCCTTGCTCAAAGCTCTAATGAGCAGGGCAGGTCTGTGGTCAATTAAAACCCCTAGGTACAAGGGTGGGGATGGAACCAAGACTATGCTCTCGTGGTTAAGGAGGTGCACACATGGTGAAAACAACTGGGCATATAGCATACTATTTTACGCATATAGAAAAATACAAATGGAGCAATGAGGGAGGAGAGTACAATGATTAAATATGGGAACACTGGATGTTATTGAACAACTCTTGACTAGAGCCCACTTGCTTTTTTGTACACTATTTCCTATAAGCAGCTCTTTCTAACCTTAATATGTACTGCAGTAATAAGAAGATTCAGACATCACTGTCATGCCCTGAGGGCACCACCAAGCCTCACAACCCCTGTCCAGCCCCTGGGGCCACCCCTACCCTGCCCATGATCCTGGGCCCCATTTCATCCCTCCAGAGCCATCAGACCCTGCCCAGCAACACGACAGCAAGGCCAGTTTCCAGCTGTGCCCACCCTGTCCCACGGCACATGCCCATGCCCAGGTCTAGGGCTGCCCCACTCCTGGTTAGAGTGCAAGGAGCCTGGCTGCCAGAGTCTGCTCTGCCAGCAGGTTATTGCACTGGGATCCCATTCCCTGTCCCTTAAGCAGCAGCCATCCCTCACTGCTCTCTGGCAATCGCATGGAGATGAGGGATCACAAACCCCATAATTTTGGTTTCTTTGATTTCATTCTTAAAGCTAAAAGTAGATAGAAGGCCTAAATATTATGTGTCAGTCACAGGAGGTTCAGAGGAGAAGGAATAATGCCAAAATATTCTTGTCCAGCTTTAGTTTTGCGTGTGATGGCAACCAGAACCTGAAAAAGCAAACTGATGACAGATAACAGTCATTAATACAGATGATGTGGGTTTGCTTTTTATTACTCAGTCCACAAGAATGAGCTCTTCAATAAAAGCAGAAACAGTCTGGAAGAAAAATGGATATCAGAATTAATAAGAAAATAATTGTTTAAATTAATATCATGGATCCACTGAAGAAGTAAAACAGAGATGGGCGAATTCAGAAACACAGTGAAAACAAGAGAATACATATTGATTAATGATACCTATTCTGATCTTACCTAAGAGCATGCATGCTAAAAATTTGGAAGTAATAACAGAAACCTCCTACTTCGATCAAATCATGACACAGAATCTCACCAAAGCATTCATGTACAGAACTGCAGCAGGAATGCATGTAACCAGCAGAAAGCCATACCCACTAACAATATATTTAGCTATCTGTTCATATAAGATTTTGTACATATAGTACGTCTACAACTGACAGCAAAGAATAACAAAGAGGTAGAGACAAGGCAGTTCAAGCAACCTGTTACTGCAGTCATCATCACAGTATTAATGTCATATGTGGTCTTTGTCATGAGGTAATGACACCCTAAAGAGCAGGTACTTCATAAGACTAAGACATGTATCACACAAGTTCAGAGGAGGACCACAAAGATAATCAGAGGGCTGGAGCACCTCTGCTATGGAGGCAGGCTGAGAGAGTTGGGCTTGCTCAGCCTGGAGAAGAGAAGGCTCCAGGAGACCTTAGAAAAGCCTTTCAATACCTGAAGTGGGCCTACAAGAAGTCTGGAGAGGGGCTGTTTACAAGAGCATATAGTGATAGGACAAGGGGGAATGGCTTTAAACTGACAGAGGAGAGATTTAGATTAGGCATTAGGAAGAAATTCTTCACTACAAGGGGGATGAGACACTGGTGCATCTTGCTGGAGAAGCTGTGGCTGCCCCCTCCCTGGCAGTGTTCAAGGCCAGATTAGATGGGGCTCCACTGGTCTAGTGTGAGGTGTGTCCCTGCCCATGGCAGGGAGTTGGAACTAAATGATGTTTAAGGGCCTTTCCAAACCCAACTATTCCATGCTTCTATATAGTCCACTCTAGTGGCAGTCAGAAAGTACCTGCAGGATCTAAATCCGCTGATGTAGTTTCTTTGCAGCTCCTGTAGTAGCTCTGTAGCCAAGAAGCATTTTAGCTGGTTCAGTGCTTGTGTACAGGCTGCATGTGCCCACTGACAAGACACAGTGTGCACACATCTGCAAGAGATTGCAAGCATCTCAACATCTTCCTTCCAACAACTCAATTTGAACCAGCCATAAGGGCTAAAGCAGCCAGTAGTTAGTCTAGGGCTAGCAGTTTCTCAGCTGGTGCAAAGACCAGAACTGCCCTTATCCTGAATGAAATGGGAAAAATCTAGAAGGGTGAAATCGGTCTTACTGGAACAAGCTTCTACAGTTTTAAGACTCCCCTCTCCTCCAAACTACTGATACAAGCACCAAGACAACCTTCGATTCACCCTTCTGCAATAAGTAGGATTCTTTTTTCAGAACACACTCTTTAATTAGAAATGCTTAGGCAAAGTCATTTTGTTCTAGATTTTAAAAAATATTTTCTTCAGATATATATGTGGTGTGAAAAGGCACTTGCTTCTGCACCAAACTTTACACAGTCTCCTACTCTGGGACACAGGAAAGAGAATATAGCCCTGGAACTGTCTGCCCTAGCCTAAAGCTGGAGCACTGGGCCAGCGCAATTAACCGTGATCCTCAAGGGGCTGCAGTACCCCGGGGAGGATGTGAGCATGCAGAACCTGACAAAACTCTGTGAACTTAATAGCATTTCTTTTGTGTAAACTACACTTCAGTTCGATGCCAGGGCCTGTAGACCTGGGGCCAGAGGGCATTCTTCATTGTTGAGGACAGTGTGAACCAGTTTACTGTCATTATACATTGCAATGAATTGAGGTGGGAGGAGGGGAAGAGTGGATGGCGATGGACACTGCAGAAGTATCAAACTACACAGAACATTCCTCTAAATAGTAGACGCTCAACTGTCACCTAAGGCCACACTGAGGACAATGAGGCAAATAATCATCATTTGCACTAAATCTGCTTAAGTTCAAAGTTAGGAAGCACAATGAAGCAGGTTGCCTAGGCAAGGTGCAGAATTTCAACAATTTGAGATCTTAAAACTTCTTTCACTAGTGGTTTCAGTCCATTTGACTCTAAGTCACCCTTTAATAACATCTGTACAAGCAAACGTTTGCAAAAGGAAATACCAGTGCTGTCATAAAGCACTTGCACATTATCCACACCAGCAGCGCTCACACAGACATACCTGTCTGTGGATCTTCAGTTACCCAACACACATAAACACCACAGAAAAGGGATAAGCAACCAAACACAAAGAATGGAAAACATTCAAAGCTGTAACTCCTGTAAGCCTGATGCTAAGTGTATCTCACAGCACAGTTTGTTATATCATTTGAATAAAGGGCAAAGTATTCCAAGCAACAAAAGTCTGAGAATTATTAATAACCAGATAAAGTCTATGCTTGACTAATAGCTTGTATTAATACTTCACCTAACTTGGGTGTTTGTAACCATTAGCTCATGTGAGTTATTGTACTGTACATGAGAAGATAACAAGGACTTTGAGGTTTCATATTAAAGAGATTGTCTTGTCAGAAAGAAGAACCCAAAAAAAATTCCACTGTGTAACAGCAAGACTTCAAGGGTGTGACTACAAATAGTGAGACTACCTTTTATGTATGTCCACTGCTGTAAAATCTGATAATGAGCGTGCGATTATCTTACTGTACTGCAGTGGGGGCTCTAGAACAACCATATGGGTCAGGCAGGCTCCTGTCAATCCAAGTCAATAGCACCAAAGCACAATGAGGCATATTATTCCAATCTTTCAGAAAAGAATGGTTAAATCAAGTATCTGAAACAGAACATGTTGAAGAAGAATGCTACTCCAACAGCTCTTAAACTGTCTATAAATGAAGTAACATCACAAATGTCTAAAGCAATGAAAACCAACAGGGTTGAATCTGAAATCAAGACTGCATATGCAAAAAGTGTAACAAAATTGCCAAACCAAAGACTATTTAAAGAGTCCACCATGAAGACATAATTAACTCAGTCTGATTCCAAATTAGGTTCCTCCCATAGGAATCCTCCAGCCTTTAGGAAGTATATGGTCTGTAGAGCAATTAAAAATTCAACAATTTCTCCAAACTGTCCCCAATTACTACCTCTCAACCCACTCTTTTTCTCTCCTGAAATAGAAATGCGCCTCTGAATATATACTCCTGATTTTACATATGATCTACGGAGCAAATGTGCTCTAGTCACACTGTAATCTCAGAGTACTGCATGTTTTCTTGCATACTCCAATGGAAGATTTCAGACAGTAGAGTGGAATTATTGACCTGTTTAGTGTTAGGAAAGCTATTGATTATGCAGTCGTGTAAGCGTATGAAAGCATAAATTGACCTTGAAGGGTATTTTATTTGTGTTTCGACTGTGGTTCACTGCAGTACACAGATGTTGTGAGCAGCACTGTTATTTATACACCACAGTGTAGCACACTACAAATTAATCTCTTCAAGAAGTGGGATTTTATAATCTGCAGGAATGTTTAACATACACTTTTCAGAAGAGATATTAAAGTGGGAAAAGGGTAATAGAGGTCAAGTGGAATGAAAAGCAGGAAGGAAATTACAGGGCTAGGAAAATGGGTTGATCTTTTAACTATTCTTTTCAATAGCCAGGGTTTTTTTAAGTAGCTTTGTATTCCTTGAAAAAACGTTTAAGATATTTTGGTGGGGTGGAGCAGTGTGCCAGCTAAACTGCAGGAATTTCCTCCTCCCTTCATTATCAGATGCAAATAAGGCTTGTCAGGATGGTATTTCTGTGGGCAGAGGGGCCATTATCCACAGCTCACACAGGGCTATTTCGGTCTGACACCACGCCTGAAGAACTGTTACACTGCTTTGCCAGGCTCCAGGCTCAGCAAGACAGCACAGAAATACAATGCCCAGAGGCTTCACTGAAACACAGCATCTGCTTAGCCTTTCTCCATAGCCTCCTTCCCTCCCCCCACAGTGATTTTGAAGGCTGTTGTAGCTATTGTTTAGCTTCCAGCAAAAACAGGAGTTGCAACTATTTGGAAAACCTGCAGCTTATTTGCCACCATGGGTGTATAGCCCAAATGAGAATAAATCAAGCTTAGAAATCTGTAAAGCAAAGGGATGTGGAGGTGTAAAAAAAAACCCCAACGACTGCATCTTGCACCTAATTGGGCTCTGTAATTTGTTGCACTAATGAAACATTTCTTTTAAGTGGAAAACCTTTGAAGAACACTAATATAATAATTAATATTCAGGTTACCTAGGGAACCTGAGACTCCACTGTATGTAGCTAGAAGAGCCTTTGCAGAGGAAGCTACCCAGCACAGCTTTTTTTCCTGGAGCTTTAAGAATGACAATTCAGGCAGCTGTGAGATTATTTCCCCTCCCTTTCAGAGTTTCTACCAATCCTCTCTTATAACCAAGAGATCTGAGGACTTGCTTTGTCTAAAACAAGTTAAAGCTGATGTGAATCTGAAAAGGGAGGGAGAACTCAGGTGGGCTTAGAAACAAAGAGGTAATACGGAGATGCTCCATGATTGTAGAGCCATAAAGAATAAGAGAAATGAAAAAAAAGAAAAAAAAAAAAAAACCAAAAACCAAGAGAAGTACAACTGAATTTCATAAAGGAAAGGTCTGAATAACAAAATACTTAACCAGTTCTCTATATGGCAGTAGCAGTAAACACTGGCGAAGGCTTTCCCTAAATCACTGTTAGTGGGATACCATTTATACCACTTCTGTTGTGTTCTGTTCTGCTAGTGTTGTGAAGTTAGATAAAAACTCTTTAGCAATGGCTGACAAACATTACTCTGGGGCACAATAAATCTTGACTAGGATTGCAAGAGCAATGAACCAAGCACTTGCACTTTCTCCTCTGAGGGCAGTCTAAATCTGGCAGTGCTGATGTCAGCATTACAGATACTGAAATAAGCAAAGGGCCAGAGACAGAGGCTGGACAAAAAAATCAACCAGAGAAGAGTGACTGTGGATATGGGAGGTATTAAATGGAAAATCATGTCTTGTACTTGCCTCATGATCCTTCGTGATTTTGAGAACCGCATGGCTAAACATTATAGAGCTGTCAAGAACCACTGACCACTGCCAGACAGCAACCCAGCCAACTGCATGTGAGCCTGCACAGCAGAGGATCTTTAGAGGAAGCCATTTGGAAAAGCAAAAAGGCAGCTCTCTGCCAATAAACGTACACAGTTTGTACAGCTGCATGGCAAAGCTGAGCTAGGTAGTAGAAGGTCAACCTGGAATCCTGCACTCTGCCCCTGTTAGTAAAAGCATTATAGTTTGTGCCAGGCATGGCTGCCAGTTGTAATCCTTTTGGCAAATACAAAGACAAATATTTCTTTCCTGCACTGCAGTTCTAATTCATTTTCTTTTATTTGGCCTGGATCTGCTGGGAGTGTGGCTTACAAAGAGAATCAATGTGTACTCATTGGCACACAGCGCTGTCTTTGAGGAACGCAAGAGTTAGTTAGTTACTGGCTCAGATCATATATTCCCTCACTCCACTGCCAGTATGACAGCAGCCAACAGCAAAGACTGCTGGAAAACACAAGAAAGATTCTCTGAAAAATTCACTACCCCACAGGAAGCTGCTTTTGAACCTTATTAATTAGAGGTTAGTTTATGCCCTGAGGCATAAGACATTAAATCCCTCATAAATATGCATGCCTGTTCTTCAGAACTTTAGGATTCAGAGATGTCATAAAATTGACACCACACCTGTGAAGCATGAAAGTGCTCGCTCCATTTAACAGATGGTCAAACGGAAAGAAGACAAGCATGTTCTCTTCAGTCTAGTCAGCAGGCAGACGTATGGTGGCACTGGCAGCATCAAGCTCTGCTCCTGAAGGTGGCTAGCTGTATTACCAAATTCCTGCTGCACACCCCCTCTGAGATTAATTTCCTCTTCTGCAAAATGGGTGTATTTATCTACCTACTCAATGAGATTTTTAGAACTGAGTAATACTTGTAACACAATTATTATGCATTACTGACACTAGGCAAAGTTAGAAAAAGGAAGAAATGTACTGCCAAGGGATTATTAACTCATTTATTACACTACATTTCTAGAAGCAACATACCCCACAGAACTCTGTCAATGCATCATTTCTCAGCTAGAGTGCCCTCGCTAAGCTAGTTTCAGGCTCTTGTGCTTAAGATACAATCTGATAAAAAAGCATGGAGCGTATATAGATTTAGACAGTAAATTTTATACTGATTTTGTTTTTCTCTTTCTTTAATCAATTTTTTTTTAAAGCCTCTATTGACCAACTGCTAAGAGCCTTGAAAGTCTCCAGTAGGGTAGGGGACCAGGGATAATTGTAAGATTTTAATATCCTATTTCTAAAAAACAACAGACAGGAGTTTGAGACAATGGAAAAAGAAAAGACTGACGCAAAAATACACATCTTTTGTAAAATGATTTCACCCTGGTATTTGTTCGAGGGATGGTACAGCCCAGCATAAGCAATCCAGGAGGTTCCTCGATTGTGTGGAAGACAGCTTCCTTCTGCAAGTAAAAGAGGAGCCAACAAGGAGAGGTGCCATGCTTGACCTCAAGCTCACCAACAGGGAAGGGCTGGTTGGAAATGTGACGCTCCACAGCAACCTTGATTGAAGCTATCATGAGATGATCGAATTCGAGAACCTCAGGACAGTGAGAAGAGCGTGCAGCAAGCTCAGTGCCCTGGACTGCAAGAGAGTGTACTCTGGCCTCTTCAGGAACCTGCTTAGTAAGGTTCCATGGGATATAGCCCTAGAGGGCAGGGGGGCTAAGACTCTTGGTTGATATTGCAGGATCACCTACTACAAGCTCAGGAGTGTTGCATCCTAACTAGAAGGAAGTGCAGCAGGAGGGCCAGGAGACATCCTTGGATGGATAAGGAGCTCCTGAGGAAAATTCAAAGGAAAAAACAGGCTTATAAAAGGTGGAAGCAAAGACAGGCGGCCTGGGAAAGAACACAGGGATGTCGTCCGGGAAGCTAGGGACCAGGTTAGGAAAGCTACGGCCCACTTAGAATTAAACTTGGCTAGGGATGTGAAAGATAACAGGAAGGGATTCTATAGGAACACTGCAAATAAAAGACAGGCTAGGGACAACGTGGGCCCTCTCTGGAAGCTATTGGGAGAACTGGCTAACCTGGATTTGAGGTTCTTAATGATTTCTTTGCCTCAGTCTTCACCGGCAAATGCTCTGACCACACCACCCAAGTATTGGAAGGCAGACACACGGACTGTCAAAATGAAGACCCTGGGCTCACTGTAGGAGAGGATCTGGTTCGAGACCATCTTAAGAATCTGGATGTACACAAGTCCATGGGACCTGATGAAATCCATCTGTGGGTCCTGAAGGAGCTGCAAATGAAGTTGCTAAGCCAC
>JAOEHY010036785.1:0-20688 GCA_025447955.1 Psilopsiagon aurifrons | reverse complement strand
TGGATATGAACTTGAATAATAGGCAAAGTCTTTCCAAGTCCTTAGCAGGATCTTTTACAATGTTATGGGGGAAGGAAAGATTTTTGTTTCCAAATGAACTTTTGCTGTTTATATGGAGTTACTAGCCTAGATCTTTGCCTACCCAAATGAACAAATGTTGCCTAACATGTAAAAAACTATGTTGCTTAACTGGAGAAAACATTTATAAACATGGTCAACAATCTGACTACAGGTAGTGCAAAGACACAACAGCGTCCTTCCACTGAGGTCAACCACACAGAGATGGGAAAGGAAAGGCTTGTGCGAATTCCTGCCTAGAAGAGAGGGTGGTGGGAGGAAAAGTAAGTCAACTTGAAACATATCCCCTAAAATGGTCTCTTCTAAACCCTGCAGTACAACTTGATGCCTTCTCCCTCTCTTCCTCCAGTTTCACAGAACTGCTCTCCCCTTACTTCCTGTTCAACCTGTTTAACAACTTCTGGGTATCAATACATAATTAACACACTACATTAAGAACTTCTGGCTGTTTCCACAAAAGCATACCACTATTGGTCTAGAAGAAACAGGGACATTTTTCTGCCCCAAGGCTGCTACCTCTATGGTAACCACAACACTAAAGGGAGTCAGATAAGCTGGATTTATCATTCCTAGCTTAACTTTTCAAAGCTGAACTGGAATTGACCAAGGAACACAAGCAGACAGGTCACAGACTCGCCACACCAATGACAGTAATTTCACCTCCCCACAGCTTTTAGGTACCAACATGCTTTGCAAAGGAGGCCACACCAGGATAAGTCTTGCTTTAGAGATGGCAGGATGGATGCACAGCAGAAACAGACTTCATTTTGCATAAGAGAATCTTAGCTTGTTTCACCAGCCTGCCCGGAGTGTTCACACTCATGCCCTTCTCACAAACTGAGCACGAAACACTCACAACTGCAGCTCACTAGATTATTTCTCTTCTGTAGATGCACCTATAGTTTTTAAACCATAAAAGTTTTGCAGTTACAAATTATGACCATAACAACAGCATCCAAGAGCATGGCCACCTGTAAGGCCTGGTAAGTCTTTCACACTACTGAACTCATAAAGAAGCAGAAGCCAGTGACAAATGCCCCAGACCAAAGCCATACATGGGACAAGATATTTAAACCCAAATAATATTCCTGTCAATAGGGAAACAAAAGCCACCTAACAGCCAAATGAATGAGTAAGCTACAACAGTGATTTCACAGTCTGTCCATGTCAGAAATACCTTGGTGCTATGGCCAGTACCTATTAGCTTTTTTAAAAAATTTGAATATATGTAAACTCCCTCCAGCAGGCTCAGCATGCCTAAGCTCCAGAAGACCTGCACATAACAAAAAGACTTGCTAACCTGAGTTGTGCTTTTCCTGGTTGCTGAGACGGAGTCACAAGATACTCAGGCCACTACTAAGAAGCAGAGACAGCCCAGTGATTCATCTGGAGAAGCAATCTCCCTTCTGCAGTCACAAAATGACACAACTACCACTGCAACTGTTCATCAGATATGCCTGCTACAGCAAACCTCTGTCAGTACCAGTCCTATGTGCAGAGAATGCTTTCAGTTAAAAATCAAACTATAAGCACAATTAACAGAAGAAGCTGATGCGTCAGGTTCAAGACAACCTGGGATCCACACCAAGACATCTGATGAAGATAACGTTAGTAGTGAGAACATCTTTAACTGGCAGGTACACTCATTACCTTCTGCTGCATTTGACAGCATCAGCCCTGAACAACCTGTGTCCTGCCCAAGAGGCAAACGTAGCCATTGGGACACACTAGATTAATTAACACGCCTCCTCCTCCAGCAAAAGCTCCAAATGGCAAGAGGACTACTGACCACTTGCAGTGTTCCTACAAAACACTCATCACTGCTGCACACAAGAAGGTAGCGTGCAGGAAGCAACCCAGAAAGCCCCTGCTATGCTGGTGTCATGGTCCTTCGCCTTCCTGAGAAGCACATGCAACGAAAACTCTTGGGACTCATTCCAGCCAGTTATTTCACGGATCTATAAAGGAGGCTGGATGTATGCACAAGGAACAAAAGACATACAACCCTAGAGCCTCAAGATGATTCTTGCCCACATGTACAGTAAGTTACAAAACAGCTCCTGGAGATTTTGCCTCTTTGTTACTGCGGCTAAGACCATCAAAAGAAAGATCTTCAGAAAAATACTAAGACCTTAGCCACAACTTACTAGTCATTAATAAAAAGAAATAACAAATATGATCTATTTCATGTATTTTCCAGTTTCTATTCTGAACTGAGAAAGGCAGTTTTGTATTTTTTCAAATAACATGTCTAAATAATGATTACAACTATATTCAACTATTCTCCCTTGACAGCTTACATGAAATCTTCACACACAGTCCAGATTTAGCCACACAGTCATTTGAAAAATAGTATGATCTCAATTCCTCTCCTCTCCCAAAAAGTGAGAGGAGGAGGCTCTCCAAGTCATAAATTCACAGAAGAGAGAATCTGCAGGCACTAGCACCCAGGGACTAGCAATGCCAACATGTAATCACTGTGACATTATTTATCATCTTTGTGGTCATTTTGCAGCAAAATTAGGACTGATCATCTCAATTTTAATTTATCTGGGGGTGAGGAGAAGTGGGACAGGGATTCTGTAACATCAGGATTTTACTCCACCTCCTCAGGACCCATCTCTGACAAATGCATATCCTGACAGGCACTTAACAAATAAAAATTGTTTTTAAGAGAAATAAGTTTGACTCTGCAACATTTCAGGGAAAAAAAAAAAAATCAAACTAAAGCACAGTTAATGGAAATTGATGGCCCAGGCAGGGTGCAGCTTCAGTGAGCAACTTGTGCTGCTCAACGTGTTCAGTCACTTTCCAGTGTGAACGCTTGCTCTGAGCCAGTTCCTAGAGCAGGAGGAAGAAAGTTTGTGTCTGTTTTGTTCTCCATTATCTTCAGTCCACCCTTGCTGCTTCTGCAGTAGTTAGTAAGTATTCCCCAAGAGTAAATAAAAGGAGGCTGAACTCATTCTGCATAAAAGTATTCTAGAAACCCTGAAAGCCTTCCAATGCTGTCTGGAATGGAGCCAGCAGTGTAAAAGATAACACACACTTCCTCCCAGCCACACATTCCTATTTGTGTAAGCTAATCATCTGAGAGCTGCAAAAGCCCTTCAAAAAACACCCAGCCCACAAAACCACAGAAAAGAAACAACATGGTTTTTATCTCCTCTGCCACTAGGCCACATACTCACTTAAATCCACTGGATCAGACTCACATTTACACCACTGGCCCTCTTCCTGCCTCCCCATTTCTCCTCAAGTCAACTGCTCTCTCTCAAGACATGCAGTTTAGAATATTCCACATATAATTTATTTTCTTTGGAGAGTGTGGCAAACAGACCGATGGAAACCTGGACTCTCTTGGTTTCTTTTAAACTGATAACTTTATTTAGTGCCCTGAGAAGCTGGAGATACACACTCAAACTCCCCGCTCTTCCCCTCTGACAAAAGATGCTTCACCCCTCTCACTACCCTTGACATTTTTCTCCGTTGTTTTTAGCTCTATCTCCTCCTTTTTAGAAGAGAGCCACATACGGTATTCAAAACATGAGCACACAATGAGTTTGCACAGCAGCGTATTTCATGTTTGAGTACCTCCTGACATTGGATTTGAGCTTTAGAATGCATACAAAAATTGTCAGTATTCCTAGAAAACTGAAAAGGGCCCCCAAAATCACTGTCTTGAACACTGGAAGCAATCACAGAGCCTGCTGCTGCATGTACACCAATCCTCTCCCTGCTGCTCCAGGTGCTGCAACCTTCATTTTCTCCCACTATTTTGCTACTACTTTATTAACTGCTTATTTGATACCAACGGATCAGCCCCACAATCCCTGAGAAAAGTCAGAACTCCTCACCAAAGCACCCAGAAACCTAAAGAAGTTGACCTGGTGTCAACTCCCAGGACAAACAAGAATGACTGCTAAACAGAGCATGTTCACCAGACATGATTTAAACGTGAAATGCATTTTGGGGATGGACACATGAGTTACAGTTAACAAAATTAGGTGCTCTGTGAAGAGGACAGGAAAAAAACAAGAGCACTGTCAGCGCTTGTCCTGTGGGCTCAGCAAGCACTGAAATCCACAAACAGCTTCACATGAAATAATACTCCAGCAGCAGAGATTCTTCCAATGGAAAGGAGCAAAACAAGTCACAGGACAAGGCCTGGCACACGTATGTGGCAGCCAAAGCGGGTTTTTTTACCATCGCACAAGTGAACTTCTTAACAAAAAGTGATTATTTTAAGGGAAAGAATAACAACAGCCACTCTCAATTCACAGACAAATTAAAACAAACTGGCCACAGCTTAGAGGCTGACAGTGGAAAATACTAAGCAGCAGCTTAAGAGGAGACTCTCACCAACCTGAGTTTTGTTTTGAGCTTGAGGAGCCACTTTGTTCTACCTTAGCTTTCTTCTTTTTTGAGGAAGACGAGTCAGAAGACGGCGCTGGACGTTTCTCTACGACAGGTGTGGAGAGGGCACGCTTTTTGAACAGCTCTCGCTCTCTCAATAAGGTCGGGTCCATAATTCTGCCAGGAGGAGCAGGAGGGAAAACGCAAGAAATCGGTATTAGCGTCGGCCGGACGCTTGAGAGCAGACACATCTGCTGGTGAAGGCGTTTGTTTACGGTTTGCAGCTTTCTCTGCCTGTGCGTGGACTTTAACAAACTGTCGCGTCTAGGGCTTTCAGAGGTCAGAACAGCGCCTTAACCCCCAACAATCCGAAGGTGGAGAAAAGTGATGTAATTTAAACCAGCCCTTAAACCCGCGCCGGCGTGGAGAACGGCCGGCGACGCTTACTGCCGGCCCAGCACTGAGCGGCACCCACACACCGGGACCAACTGTCAGCCTCAAGGGCCCCGGGCGCTAACAGCGAACGTCAGAGCCACCGACGGGAGGAGAAACTCTGTCAGTGAGGCAGCGGCCTCCCGGAAGCCCGCTGCCCCGAGCCCGGCTCGCCCCTACCCCTCACCTCACCTCACCTCAGGGCGCCGCCGCCGCCCCGCGAGGCGCAGGCCGCACACCGCTATTGGGCCATGCCGCCTTCCCGGCAGCCTCTGCCCCAGTTCCCGCCCCGGAAGGCGGAGCGCCGCTGCCATGGCAACGCCCGGCCCTGCGCCCCTTGATCCCGCCCCACACAGAGACGGGAGAGGTGTTTATTCCTTTAATAAGATCAAATTTCACACAGTGAAACGTCGTCTTTCCTCTCTCCGCACCCGCCGAGCGACAGTAAAGCAAAGCACGGACGAGCACTCACAGAGAAAGTACTCTTAGTAATAGCAAAACTCCATTCAACTAAAAATCCCTTTTCTGGTGTCTCTTCTGTGTTTCTTGGTCTGGGTGACAGGGACAACTGTCGCTGATGAAGTTCGAAACCATTCTGGCACCTTCCTCTTGAAAGGGGGATGTGAGCTCTAGAAGAAGAAAATAAACGTGGCAAAAGATAAGCAGTTCCAAGCTAATTCATACAGCTCTCCTTGAAACCATGCTTCCCAGGAAGCGTAAGCTTTCCACTACTATGCTAGATTGCTCATATGCCCCTTAAATCATAGAATCACATAGAAAGGACCTTACAACTAGACCATGCCGCCCAAGGAAACGCAGCAACTTGAAGTGATTGAAGGACTAAAATTAAGCTACAGCAGGATGAAGAATCGAGGCTGGGAAATACCCGACCTGAAACAAAACACATGTGCTTGGGCCCCTACGAACACATGTTCTAGAAGTGCTCATCAGCAATCGAAAGACAGTGGTATGCGTTTAGTGTTTCAAATGGATACCTGCTGTGCTATAATTCCTGTGCAGGAATTATACCTACCTAACATTGACCAGACAATGAATAATGATTTGTCTGCATAATATTTTGTACTCAAAAATATCAAGCTTCAACCTGAAGTGATTTGTACAGCAAGTAGTGATGCTCAGAGCTTCATACGCTCCTTTACAAAAAAAAAAACAAAAAAAATTTTATTTATGTTTATAGCTTCAGTTGATATAATCACCAGTGCAAAAATCTTTAATGAGATGAACATACAACATTGTACACCTTTATACCTGAAAGAAGAAAAGGAGGCAAACATCATCTTAAACTACTGGGAGCATCTGCCACTACATGGCTGACAACATGTAACGGGAAAAAAAAAATCCTATAGGAGGTTGATGCTGTTAAAATGGTGTATTTGGGCACAGCAAGGCTAATAAAAGCAGCATGCTATCAAAGATAATCACAAGAGAAGTTGGCTGGCAAGCTAAGCCAAGGTTTTAGGTACAGCAAAGGATCCAGATGCAAGCTGGGATTTAGGTTTGTTAAAAAGTTCAACACCCTAATCAATCATCAGGTCTGGGCTCTGCTCCTGGCACAGACCTCCAGGCAGTCTCACCTTGGATTCAGAGTCTGTAAATGGCTCCTCCTCACTGGGATCAAGGGCAGGCTCGTTAGGGGCAACTGGCGTGATCGGCTTTGGGCAGCCTCCTGCTGCTTCTCCACTACCTGGCTGGCCACCATCCACACTCTGTACAGACTTTCCATAAGACAGGAAGAAAGCAAGCTGTTATATCCATCTCAGCATTAAAGCTTAAATCTGCACATACCAGATGCAAATGCTGCATTTTGGAGGGTTGGGGTTTTTTTGAATTGAGTCTGTAAACCAATGAGATTGCTATTTCTTAGCCATTTCATCACAATGAAATCTGAGTAAGCACATCCCTTTCAAACACAAAGAAGTGGAACCTGTACTTCGCTCTTTGTGAAGAACAAAACTTCCTCCATCCCCATGGCTCCAAGAACTTGCAATAACTTGATTATGTCTCAAGCACTGTTTTCCAACGTGTTTTTGCAGCAAAGGCATCAGTTAAAAATGGCTGAGTGGGAACAGAGATATTAACTTCTAATAAATTCTAAAAACCCCTGCTAGTCACAGGTTGAAACAGCAACCTGAGATCGTCGGATTGAGTACACATCTTCATGATACTAAGATCATCTCTAATAGCACTTCTACATGCTTTATTACAGTAAGAACATCTGGGTACCAAAGCCAAAGGCACCACTTGCAGATGGGTTTTCTCTGCTCTTTCCCTCAGTGTCAGATTGATTGAATTACCATATAAAAACAGCAGTAATGTAAGGTTGTTAACCCCCAGATCATTCATTAGCAGATTTAAAAGGTGTTTGCTACCAGGAATTATTAGAATAAGCATATTTTTCTGAAGGCAAAGTAAATAAAGACTATTTGGAATAGGTTTTGGATTTGCAGTCTACTCATTTGTGTAACATTAATTTGATTTCTAATAGCATGTCATTCCTGTTGAATAGCTCCATGGCTAATAGCAGCAGGGGAAAAAAAGTATTATTTGAGCTCATGCAATTGGACTGCCAGGAGTCAACTCCAGGAAAAGGGTGGTATAGACTCAGATACTGTCTAAATAAAACAGGACTTGGATGCAAGAAATAATCAATTTGGCAAAATGGCAAGGCTTGAAGATTTGTTTGAGCCAGAGTTGAAGAAATCAACCCCAAATCCTGTAAGGGACAAACATGAAATCCTAGAGCAGGCAGCAGAAGGATCTGGAGTTTGTAATTTCTTTTTACCACCAGTGCAGGGTGACCTTTTGTACAAGGTGCTGAACTGGAACTTGGGAGATGGTAGCCCAGCCTTTCTCTAACAGCAACAAAGAGCTCCTTATTTCCTGAGATTTCTTCCCAGTGAGTCAGCCTTATGGCATGACACTTTTCTTGTTATCACTTCTATGCCCAGCCATTTCAAGCAATAGAGAAACCCATGAAAGACTCTGACATTTCATTGCCTCTGATTTTTTCAGACTCTTAACTCTTCTGCTGCCTTAGACTTCTGTGCAGGGAGTTACTTTTCCCTACATCAGGTTCATGATCAGATACCAATGCACACAAGCTAGCCAAGGGCAGAACATGGAATCTGTGGGTAAGAAGGATCCAGATTTCTAAGTGTTTTCATACTGGGGAGCATGTGGAATTTGAGCCTTTTCCTCCACTGCCCCAGCTACACTAAGTCCAGGGTTTTAAAGGGGACCTTTTGCATCCACATCCTGAAGGACTGAACTATAGCAGGAAGCGTTTACCCCTGAGGCCACTGTTAAACTGCCATTGTGGTGGTCTACAGTGGTGGACCATCATGTGCCTGATCTTCTTGTGCTGGATGTCCAGGACTTATCATGGTAGAGATGAGCTGACAGACCCACATGGCACTTGATTTGATCTCTTCCTATGTGTATCAGATTACAGCTAGGCTGCACAGGGGCAGCCTTCTTGTCAAGACTTTGCAAGGGGAACTCTCTGGTTCTGCTCTGAGAATCGCTCTCCCAGGAGGAGGAGGCAGACCTACTCAAAGCCAACAGAAAAACAAATAGTGAAGATGAGACACTAAGCACTACTGGGAATAGCAAAGGGCTTCTAAGCTGCTCCAAAAGAAGAAACTGTTTTCACAAAACCAATTTTACACCTTTGCTTACTAACCTTTGTTTTACTCCACACGGCATCTTCCCTGTTTTCTTGATCTGCTCCTGGTTTTTTCTCCTGCTTTTCTGACCACACCAACATCCTTTTGAAGCCTGAGCCATCCCAAGACTTACTTCTGTCCCCTTTCTCCAATAATGCAATAGTCATCCTGATGAGATACAGTTCAATATTTGCAGGAACAAGTTTTCTAATTGCTTGAATTTTAGTGGTGTCTTGGAAAAAAGCATAAATACAATATTAATACAAGACAAGAGGATTAAAAAATTCAGTTTTCTTTCATAAAACACATCATTAAATCAAAAGATAAAGGCATGGGAAAAGACAATAAATAAAATAATGGATCATGAGCTCATGGGATAAATCCCCACCATATCCATTATGATCCTTCAGTCAAGTATTAGAATTGCCTGCCTTAAACATGCATATTCCTATCAACCATTTTCTCTTGAGAAGAAGGCTCTATTAGCCTAGGCTAAAAAACCTCCCTGTTTTTTTAAGTAAAGTGCCGTGCCAGTCTTCCATTCCAGTGTGGCACTAAATTTAAAATGGCAATCTGAGAGTCTGGCCAAGCCTGTAACTGCAGCTGAAAAATACACATTAATCCAACAGTAGGGCAAGAACAATGAAGCCAGCAAGTCCAACCTTGTCAACCTAAGAAATTAAACTACTAGGGCAAGACTGAAGTTTAAGTCGCCCAGTCCCAGAATTCCGAGTCAGGATATGGCTGTCTTCAACCTCTGAAATAGCCCATGGCTCCAGCATTAGGAGCAAGAACTACTTTTCCTGCACGTGTCAGGTTCCTCACCACAAACAAGGATCTTAAAGTTAAGTTGCGCCAGGGAACTCCTACAGCTCTTATTCATCATA
The DNA here is from genome assembly GCA_025447955.1 of Psilopsiagon aurifrons. Lineage (NCBI taxonomy): Eukaryota > Metazoa > Chordata > Aves > Psittaciformes > Psittacidae > Psilopsiagon > Psilopsiagon aurifrons. The sequence goes on along the minus strand of JAOEHY010036785.1, from coordinate 11,252 downwards.
TTTTTGGAGATACCAACACTTACAGGAAGAGTTCATCAGGCTCATGTTTTCCGCCAAAGACCCAAGTAAATACTGATTTAAGAACTATCCCCAAATCTTTTTGGCAGCCATACAGTTGAGAGAAAGGGTTTGTAAAGGGCCACCCTACCCCTAATGAATCACAATGGCTTTACTTTACTACATAACCTTGGAAAGAAAGCAGTGACCCTGGCTTTGCTGTGCTCTGCCTTGCTACAGCCCTTACAGAAATGATGGTTTCTCCCTGAAGCAGCAGCTGAGCTATCAGTTTTTCACTCCCTTCATCTGTATGCCATTGTCATGAGAAGCTTCAGAGAAGGGCTGCGATGCTCACCTGACTCAATGGGAGGGTTACGGATAACATCAGAAATCAGCTGGTGAACTTGAGGAGTCAAACCTGCTCGCTCCAGGTTGACAGGGTAGCCAGCTTGCAGTGCCTGGAACAGGTGAGTGCCAACCTCGGAAAGAGGTAGAGATCTGCTCTCACTGATAGTCCTCTAGGAAAGCAAAGGCAGAAGGGATTGAGATGCCAGAACTGTTACCTCTTAAAACATTTGCCTTGAAGAAAAATACCTCAAACTATCTGCCTAAACTTGTACTTTTCAAGGAGAGATTTAACAACTTCCTTGGAAGAACAGGTTTCAAGCTTCTACCAATTTCTCCTCAGACAATACACATACTATGCATATAGACAACAGGATTAGTGGATACAGAGCATCTCAATAATTACACATTTAACAATTAAACATTTAATTATACCCATTAATAATTGCACAACTTGTTAATTAGTCCTTCGGTACACTTTTAAGTTAGGAACTAGCTAACAAGGTTTACCCATGCTCTTGGGAGAAGCAAAACAAAACTCAGCACAACTTCAGTTTCCTATTGTAGAATTAAAAATAAAACCACATCAAAGCAGCTTAGGAGGCTCATCTTCACAGGGTACATGGCATGATGCCATTTAGCCACATGCCCTGGAGCATGTCGACAGACTTGGTTGTGACAGGTAACTTGTTCTCAACTTTTTTGTAACAGGTAGACACAGCTCAAATCTGAACTAAAAAGCCACAATAATACTCAGCACTGAAGGCTTCCCTTTTGCACTGAACCTTCCTAGGAGCTTTGTTTCTTGGCGTGGAAGCCTTATACATGGGTATGGCATATGGAAAGGATAGGAACTTACTACCCAAACCAGAGTTAATGAATTTTATCCCAGTGGTTATTAACCATAAAGATATCCCTTTTACGAGCCCCATGCTTGGTGTCTTTTCCAGCAGGATCAGGAAGTTTTTTCTGTATGTCCTTACTAGTGTGAAAAGGCAGGGGCACAGTATCAGGCAGATCTAACACATGCAATAGAAAAGCATGCTGCTGACTCCACTGAAATCGGGTAGTGAAGTGACAGCAACCATTCTGCCTGATGCCTGCCAATCTGCACAGGCATCCTAATAAGTAAGGAGCTGCATCTTATCTCCCTGCATCCCACCTCACAGCAAGCCAAGTTTCTCATACTTTTACCCATCTGTAGCGTTAAATTAGATGAGGTACCACTAGCCAGAAAAGTAGTTAGTAGTTTAAAGTAACCCCACCCCAGAGGATATAAGAGAACTTACAAATCCCTCTCCTCTAGACAAAGCAACCCCACCATTAGTTTTCATAAAGGAAGGGACCTCCATAGGGAGTAGCCTACCACAGAGAGATTCTTTTCTTGGAACAGGACATATGTAACATGCTCTGAGGGGGAGAGGGCTCTAGTACACTTCCAGGGAGATGCTTTTTTCTGATCTTTAGATCCAGGTGGAGAGAATGTGTCAGTCTAAATGAGACAGAGAGAATTAATAAGAATTATAACCCAGTGACAACCAATGGATCACCCTCCCACATCTGAAGTTACCCAAAAGAGAAATGTCAGTCAGGTCCATCTCAATGAAGAAACCCAAGTCCACATTCCACACAAAAAAAAAACCAAAAAAACCCCAAAAAAACAACAACAACAACAACAACAAAAAAACAAAAAACAAAAAACCAAACAAAAAACACAAATTAAAACAAAACAAAACCAAAAACAAAAACAAAACCCAAAGAGAATCCAGACAGACATCCCAGCTTAAATGAATAAGCATGGGATTGTTCAAGGGCCATGAAAAAAACCAAAGCAACACAGAAAAACAGCATCTGGGTCAACACAGCCTCTTAGGTGTTACTCATTATACCCATAAAACCTAACAGTTTTATTCTGATGGAATAGAACTGTTCTATCAGCACAAACTGTGGTATTCAGTCTGCTGCTTAACATGGGAACTCCTTCGTTTGTTTTCATCTTCTGCTCAAGACAGATTCCTTGAAAAAAGCACCAAATCAGGAACGCTTTTGGTCTCCATTCCTAAATCGCAATAGCTTCCTATGAAGCAGAGTATTCTCAAACATTACAGAGAAGTAGTATTGCTACTTTACCTACTTTTTGGACTAGACAAGTCCCTTCAACTGTAAATTTACATAGATATTAAGATCCCCCCAAGCAAAACTGTTTCATAGTTTCTCTAATCCTTTACTCCATGGTCCCTCCTTCCTAATGGTGTGTCTTATCATAGTAACATAGGAGCCACTCTACAGAAAGTCTTGCACAGAAGAAAATCAACTGTGAGAAAAGAACCAACATTTCCAACAGCTAGAAATCTAAGCACTTCAGCACTTCAGTCTCCTAAGGAGAAACTTGGAGAAAGCAAAGCCTGGCCTACTGAGTCATTAAGACATGATGAAAGAATATCTATATAAATTTGACCTCCAGCCCCAAATCACAACAACAAGCTACAAGCTCTTAGTAACACCTATTGGACACTTAGCCTGGCCAGATAGGTGACCTTTTGTCGTCATTTAAACCTAGTCAGCAAATCAGACATGCAGTCACTCACTCATTCCCTCCCACTTCCTCCCCCCGCCGGCTCCCGGAGGGATGGGGAGGAGAATCAAAAAAATGTAATTCCCATAGGTTGAGATAAGAACAGTCCAGTAACTGAGGTATAACATAAACCACTGCTGCTACCACCATTGATAATAATAAGGGAAATAACAAGGGAAGAAAATACAACCACTCACCACCTGCTGACCAATACCCAGCCCAACCTGAGCAGCAATCTGGGCGTTCTGGGTAACTGCCCCCAGTTTATGTACTGGGCATGACATGCTGTGGTATGGAATGCCTCTTTGGTCAGTTTGGGTCAGGTGTCCTGTCTTTGCTTCCTCCCGGCTTCCCCTCCTCCCTGGCACAGTATGAGACTCAGAAAGTCCTTGGTCAGGCTAACCATCACGGAGCAACAACTGAAAACATTGGTGTTATCAGTGCTGTTCCCAGGCTGAAACTCAAACACACAGCACTGCACCAGCTACTGAGAAGGAGAAAAATGACTGCTACTGCTGAACCCAGGACACCTTTGTAAGCTTGTCCTGGACTTCCAGGATAGCCAAACCAATCTGGAACACCAGCCAGATCCCAATGACATCCCTGTGTCATTGCCAAGGAACACATTCAGATTTGGTGAAAACTCTGTACACAAGGTTAGCAAGCTTCACTCCCAGCATGGATGGAATAGCTGGGACATGGACTAACTCTGAAGGACATATCTGACAGCTACAGAACAAATTACACTGTTTAGGCTCCTGCAAAGTAGCAGACACTGTCATAATTCATACCTGCAAACCATTTACTTGACAGAAATCCTTAATTTCAGCCAGGAGAGGAATTAACATAGTGGATTTTGCTTCAGATACACCATCAATTCTCTTCACATTCTCAACAGTCGTAGGCCTGGTTTAGGATGAATAATAAAAGCTGTGGAAATGTTCTATGCCAGATGCTTTAAAACATCAGGTGTCTGTCAACGTCCTATGCTTGGAACACAGCCCTATTAAGTGAAGACTTGGAAGTGTTATTTCTGCACCTTCATCATCTCTGCAACTAAAGTTCACCGCTTCTGCATCTGAATCATAAAGCTTGACTAGAGCAAAAACTTGAAGTTTGTTGCTTACTATTTTGGAGGATTAGTTTTCCACATACATCTTCATTTGCTTTACCTGCCAAGAGCACATACCCCAGAGATCTTACACGGAATAACAACTTACACATTCCCCAAGTAATATTCCCTAGTGCTGTTTAATAGCTGGAGAAGGCACTTTGGATGCATTATCAACTGAGCTGCTCCACCTTCATACAATGAGAAAAAGAAAAAAAATATATAGTTTCTTTCCCCTCCTTGCAGTTCTTGAGAGCATACAAGGTAAGGGACAGCTCCTGACCTGTAGCTGATCCTTAGCAGATAAGGGAATAGTAAAATTACTAAGACACAATGGAGAGAAGCAGATGGAATGGAAGATAGGAGAACACCCACTTTCCTCCTCTGATTCATCAACCTTGACAGGAGGTTTGGACACAAAGACAAAAAGCCTGATATCAACTGTTTAACTTATACCAGACAGCGGTCTACAAGGGTATTAAACAGAAATTCTCAAGAGAGCTGTTCCTCTACCCATGAGGCACATGCTCCCAACAAGAGCAGAAAGGGGATTTGTGACTTGCCTTGCAACCCTCTCAGTTTGTACGACACGTGCACATATCTGCTTTACCTTATTCGGGCCATGTCCACCAGGATCTTATTGGTTGCCAAGACAGCTGGAGGAATTACTTTCTCATTAGCTACCTTCTGTCTTGCAGTCAGCAACTTGCCATAGAGAGCAGTCTGTGAAGAGAGCAATATTCTCATAAAACGGCTCTAGACTGATGTAATTAATATGAAAGGAAGAGTTACAGCTTCCCTCATCTTCCCACTAATATGCAAAAAAACCCTAAGATCTGTTAATCCATCTTAACATATTCAAATCCACTCCTAGGACTTCTATTCAAAACATCTTTGTAATATTAAGAGCAGCCCACACCAGCTGCTCCAATATAGGATGACTGTTTTCTGCAATTCACCCATATCTCCCTCTTCCCAAAACTTGCCTCTAGTTCTTTTTCTCGGGATGAAACAACAGGTTCTGAAGGCTTCAAAGGAGATCTGACCAATGAGCACTCTGCAACACTACCAAAAAAAATAAAGAATCATGAAACAAGTCTGTGATAGATCATTTTATTCAGGAACTTTGAACAGGGCTCTAGGAAAGTGCAGCCCAACCTATTTTGACTCCTGACAGCACCATCAGACTGCAGTCTGGCACCTCATGCTACTGCTGCACTCACACAGGAGCTGAGCCAGTTGGGGCAGAATGAGCACTAACCCTAACCTAACAAACCCTGTATCTGGTCCCATAACTTGAAAGCACTCCTACTGGACAAAGCTAAAACAGCTGAAATAACACTTTCGTGGGGAAAGTGAGGAAAAAAAGATAACCAAAAACCCCCATCAATATTCCTGTCAACTGCTAGATTCTCCTGTTGTTAACAAAAACATGTTTTGACAAGCAATTGTCCACTCATAACATTATTCTGACAGTATCCCATGAGAAATACCTTACCTTGCACACCCACAGCTGATAATCTTGGCCCAAAGAGCTAATAACTTGAGAAGCATTAGTGACAAGAACACAGCTGCTGAGCTGTAAGCAGAATTAGCTGATATTACTGCAAGGCATGTCTGCCTAGAATGCAGCACAGAGGCTCGCATACTTCAGGACATTCACCCCTAATTAGACTGCGATGATTATATTTCAGTTATCTATTAGCAGCCAAGCTAGGAGTACGAGCATCCTTCCCTAAGCAAAGGGTGAAATAACACTTGTTTAGATCATAGCTGTCCCCAAAATGATTCTTCTTCACATGGCTGCAGTGGCAATTATTCACTGTAAGTGACATATCCTGTTTTTGGTCGTCTCTCAACTTAAGGCACAAAGGAGGAATCAGACTGCTCAGAAATGCAAGGTAGGTTTTATCTTAAGCACCACACAAGCCAGGAAAACAAATTACTTGGTCTGCTTTTAGCAAAAGCTTGTTTCATTTCTTTTGACCTGAGGGAGCCTCAACCTCATTCAGTCTTCTCCAGACTAACACAGAAAGGCGGAAACCTACGTGCTCATTTACAGCCCCTGCACAAGGCACACAGGCAGTTCTGCCAGCTTTAAGAGCAAGTCACAACCTAATAACTCTTTTGCATGAATTATTATTTGCAAACGGCTTGGGAAATAAATGACCCTCCATTTGTTACATTAAGTCACTGCAAGTTAAAATTCATTAGTTTCAACCTTCACATAGAAGGGATTAAATGATTTTCCAGAGCCCCTGTTTTTTCAATCTAAATCTGCTGTTGCTCCATTTTTAGGGAGCATCTGCTGGTTTTCTTGCCTGGATTTGAAGTAATACCTGTGAGAAAGTTGCACTTCTGCTATTAATAAAGCTCACTTTGCCTTGACACTGTAAGTACATACAACTTGTCAAACTCCAAGTCCACTACATGTTGTAATAGTTCAACGTTTTGAAACAGAATGCAGTGTACAGTCAGTTCCATTTGCGTGTCTTTTCTTTTTTTTTTTTTTTTTTTTTCTTAAATACATTAAGCCTTTTCACCATCACTTCCCACAAGAGAATGCTGGTTTTAAGCATCCTGAAAACAGTATCCCTACCAATACAGTCAAAATCAGGTAATTCAGTGATATTTTACAATACTGTACCTGTTAAGCATGTTATTGCTTCCTGGAAGAGTTCCACCTTTTCTCTCATATGCAAACATCTCATACAGAGACATCTATAAAAAATATAAATAAATAGAAGAACAAGAGCAAACAAATGCTGATTTACAAGTCTTTTCAGGGAAGTTGTGGTTAGCAGCCAAATACTCTTTTGTAACACCATGAGACACTTGCAAGGTTTCCTGAATACAAGCGTGGACAGACCACAGGGTGCAAGAGGGGTGTTACTCACACAGACCTGCTTCACTGGAGACTGCCCTGCTCCTTTCTTAGCTGGTGAGCGCTGCGTTGAGGGCACAGGTAAAGGTCTGCTGCTATAAGGAAGTAAATTATATCTTAGTCAAATCAAAGTTATTTGTGCAGTGACCCTGCCATTAAAAAAACATAAAAATGTACTAAGCAAACTGATCTGAACTTTGTAAAGGGATATGTTGGGCAAATCAGAAGTTCTTATTGATAAATTATTATAATCGCCATTCTTGGAGAAAAGACACTGAGGACCTTAAAGCCTCTCAATGCTAAAACTAACAAGGAACAAGAACTTTGATGGAAGAAACAAAGATGTTTGTGAAACACTTGAAAGATTCGATTTTAAAGACTCCATTACTAGAGGAAAAAACCCAGTACAAACTTTCTGGCTTGCATTAAGCATACAGCTTTCCCTGTTGCTTATGTTCAATAACCAGCATTTTTTTTGATAGGCAGACAGCAGCTGAGAGCACCACAACAGTAGAATATTAAAAGACAAAAGAAAATTGCTACTTTGTGTTCACCCAGTTTTGGTTTTGAGCAACAATGTGGACACCAAAACAAGCTCTTAAGACCAGCGCTGAAGAACTCTGTTCTAATATTATTTCATGCCACAGAAAAGCTTTTGCAATGTCCAATTCATTACCTTTCACTGTAGAATTAGTGTGTGTACAGACCAACACAACACTGCTTATTAAATACACTCAGAAACAAAGAATTGCAGGAAAATCTTCATGTAATTTTCTTGGAGCTCTATCATCTGATGGCAAATACCTGACCACTGAGAAAATAGCCTGCTTTTGTAGACATACTCACCAGGTCTTTAAATAGTTTAAATTTCACAGAAATACACAGAGTTAGATTTGCATTGAATCAATTCTTGTTGAACCAAAGGCTTTCCCATTTCATTCTCAGCTTAAATGTTACGAAAAGTAGGTCAAGTGCATAACTGAGAAAAGTTGATAGCTGCTCTGTTTCAAGTCTCACGGTACATCTCATCAGCATTAGGAAGAACATAAATCTTGATGGATTTTCCTTTCCTGTTTCTTGTCTTCAGCTGGTTACTTTCTTCATGAGGATGCGCTGCTACAACATGCTTCCATGCTACCCAGAAGGCACACATTTTCTGAGTAGATAAGGTACTTTCATTACATTTCTCCACTAACTTTTCCAGTTACACAACCACTCCATTAGCTCCACTGAAAACTTCAGTTATGAGCAACTGGCCAATTTAAGCTTTAAAGACATGTCACTTTTCGTACGAGCAGTCAGAGGAGTTTATGAAAGCACTCACAGTAACTTCTTTAGCTCAGAATCACTGAACAGTTAGGGTTGGAAAGGATCTTAAGATCATCCAGTTCCAACCCTCCTCCATGGGCATGGATGCCTCACACTAGACCATGTTACCCAAGGCTCTGTCCAACCTGGTCTTAATCACTGCCAGAGATGGGGCATTCACCACTTCTTTGGGCAACCTGTGCCAGTGCCTCACCATCCCTCACAATAAAGAACTTCCTCCTTATATCTAACCTGAACTTTCTCTGTTTCAAGTATAAACCCACCACCCATGTCCTCTCACTACAGTCCCTGATGAAGAGTCCCTCCCCAGCATCCCTATAGGCCCCCTTCAGATATTGGAAGGCTGCTCTGAGGTCTCCATGCAGCCTCCTCTTCTCCAGGCTGAATTGCCCCAGTCTTCTCAGCCTGCCTTCATACAGGAGGTGCTCCAGACCCTGATCATCCTCGTGGCCTCCTCTGGACTTGCTCCAACAGCTCCATATCCTTCTTATGTTGAGGACACCAGAACTGCACGCAGTGCTCCAAGTGGGGTCTCATGAGAGCAGAGCAGAGGGGCAGGATCACCTCCTTTGACCTGCTGGTCACACCCCTTTTGACACAGCCAGTACGCGGGTGGCTTCTGGGCTGCGAGCACACACTGAAGCTGGCTCATGTTCAGTTTCTTATCCACCAACACCCCTGAGTCCACATCTACGCCCAACCTGCAGCTGTGCCTGAGAGCAGCTGTATTTTTGTATTATGATACAAATTAGGGAAAGTTATGGCTGGAAACATCAAGTGCAGAAGTCTTCTGTCCAACCTAGCCATTTCCAGAAGCAGGCTCCAGAAACTGATCTGGTGTTATATTGATTGAAAAAAGGGCTAAAGAGAACACATGTACAATTACCTTCTAGGTGGTCTCTGAAGATTAAGGTCTTCACTGGACTGTAGTAGAAGACTTGGATTTGAGTCAGATCCAGCTTTTAACAGCCAATTTCTACCCTGTAAGAAATAAACATCATGGCTTAACTATAGATTACTGCGAGAAGCTTTTGATGGGTAAGTTTCACAATAAAAAGTACCTTCCGGGTGAGCATGCATGTGGTTGCAAAGGTGTTAGGCTTAGAGACTTCTTTGAGGAACCCTTCCATTATCAACTGTTGGCAGAGCGATTTCCACCAGTTCTCTGGCCACTCTTTCCCACTACCAAAGAGAGGGTGACTTCGGTATCTGTTTGGCAAGCGTTGAGAACTCTGGAATTAGAGAAAGAGCTGCTCAGACTTCCCCAGTCCTTATGGAAGTTTCCAGTATATCCAGTAAACCAGAAACCAAAGATTCAAGGGTCATGTCCTCAAGAATATTTCTCCATAGAAGAACTTTACAGAAAAGACCCAAGCCAAAATAGTCATTCAAGCTTCCATAGTACCCATTACAACAACCACACATACAGCACCTCAATCGTAGGAGCATAACCCATGCCATTGCCTCATGTCACAGTTCTAGGAACTGAAGAGCAGTTTTACCTCTAGTACTCTGACCCACTCCTGTGCTTTCTGCCAAGGCTGTGACAAGATCATGACTTCCTTTTGCAGCAAGACCCCAGACAAACCTATACGTAGATCACAGAACTATTAAAACAACTCCCTTCATGTATGGAGAAAGTTACAGAAATAACACAGCCAGTGAAGAAATTTATGTAGTGCAGTTTGCATTCTGCCAGTTCAGGTCAGTGTTACATTAACTTACCCATTCTGGTTTTATTTAAAGAGGGTTTACAGAGGTAAAGTTGATAAATCCCATTTAAATCCCAGGACAGGGGCACAAAAGCCAGAAGCAGGCTTACTATGCATCTGCTCTACTCTTCTTCTCTCCTTCATTGCAAAGTGTTTTTTGTTTGGTTCAGGTTTTTGTTTTAAACGTTTGCTATTTACTTGTCTCTTACCACTGATTCAGACTTTAAAAAAGCTGATTAGCTCCTGTCTGATTCTCTCACACACACACCCAAACTCATGGCGCAAAGGGATCAGAACAGGCTAAAGCCTGTTAACTTCTCTGAAACTGGGAAGTATCGGGATCACACACTAGGAGGTAGAAGAGTCTTGGACAGAAATAAGTTTCTGATTATCACTAGCATATGAAATCAACAGCAAGGCAGGCTTCAGACTTTGCTATTTGTAGAATTGCTGAATCCCTCTCCACTGAGGAAACTCCCATCTCCACTCATACAGTAAGAAGCAATTTGAAGAACCCCAGACAATGAAAGAGCTGCTACGCTGCATACATAGCAAGAGAGGATTGTTTAAGACCTCTAGCAGCAGGAGACAGAAGCTGGAGCAGCCAGGCACAGGTAAGAGGGACTCAGTTTGCTGTTGGATGGGACAAGAGCACAGGGTCCTGATGGTGAGCACAAGGGAGTAATCTAATCTGCTGGCAAAGAGAAAGCACCAAGTCATATGTCCTCTCTTCTAGAGAGCCCTCACTCAACTTTTAATACACATTAAAGCAAGACTTACACTCCTGAGCTTCCAGGTATGCAAATTACATGAATTACTCTAGTGGCTCCACATTTTCAGAACATGGTTGACTTGAAACTGAACAACAGAAATAATTCTAAAAAGAATAAGCTGCAAAACAATACAATTTGTGTCCATGTTTGGGCTCAGGATCATAGAATGCCTTGGGTTGCAAAGGACCTTAAGATCATCCAGTTCCAACCCCCCCGCCATGGAGCAGGGATGACTCACACTAGACCATGTCACCTTGAACACGGCCAGGGATGGAGCATTTACCACTTTGGGCAACCTGTGCCAGTGCCTCACCGTGCTCACAGTAAAGAACTTCTTCCTTGTATCTAACCTGATATAAGGTTAGATATCTAAGACATATATAAGATACATATCTTCTCCTGTTTCAGTTTAAACCCATCACCCCTTCTCCTACCACTACAGTCCCTGTTGAAGAGTCCCTCCCCAGCATCCCTATAGGCCCCCTTCAGATACTGGAAGGTGCTCTGAGGTCTCCACGCAGCCTTC
>JAOEHY010036784.1:0-45660 GCA_025447955.1 Psilopsiagon aurifrons | reverse complement strand
TTAGTGTGAGGTGTTGCTGCCCATGGCAGGGGGGTTGGAACTGGATGATCTTAAGGTCCTTTCCAACCCTAACTATTTTATGATTCTAAGTGTACATGCTGTTGCCTAATGCCTCTTAGAAATACTGACTTCTGAAACCAGTCACTTCTTCTCAGAACTGACCCAAGGGTCAAATCTAGCTTTGCATCTGGAGACTGAATAAACAAGCTTTGCATTTCTGCATTGCTCTTCTAAGGGTCAGCAAAATTGACTTTGTAGAGCCACTGCTGAAGCAGCAAAAATGCAGTTTATAATAATGATCGCTTATTACACTAAATTCCTATTTACAGGTTAAATGGAACCCCTATGTGCAGATAGTTGTAAGCTCTTGCAGATCCCTTTAATTCCCTCTGACCATTTTGGATACTGCTGGATAGAACACCCGCAGCAGGGTTTAGTGCTCTTTTTCTGGAAGTGGAGATTGGACTCTTCATTTGCCGCAACTTTCCCAGGGGTTCTGCTCTTGTCTCCATCTCTGAGCCACTGCGTTTGGGAAATTAAATGACTTTTCCTTACATTCCAGTTTCCTGTGTAGAAGCGATGCAAACACTCAGTTTTGTAAGGTAGCTGTGAATCCTGACAGCGGGTAGCTAGTGACTCTTACAAGCTGTTACGGGGAAAACCCCCTCATGGTTCAGTGCCATGCACTAGAGCTGCAGAGTAAATCTGCGTAGCCTCTTTGTGGTTTATCTCCACACTTGTGCTTGACAGGGAACTGTGAGGGAACCATCCCTCAGAGAAAGGGTTACGGAACAAAACCAAAAGGTTAGAAAAGGAAACCTGATTGAGTTTTGTTACCCACAGTCTGGAAAGAACGCGTCCAATGAAGGCCTTGTCCTACTCCTAGAGCATGAAGGGGTGAAGAACCCTGGCCAGATGCTTCCTTTGTGCATGTATTCCTCAGACCAGTGCTGCACTTCACACCCCCCGTTTGCTGTTTTCTTGCCCCACCACCTTTCTTCCGCCAGTTTCACCACGTGGCGCATCTTCCCGGAGGCACGGCTCCGCGCCTCGCTCATTCCTGGGCAGAGCGGCGGAGAACGGGAGGCCAACTGCTGCTTCTAGGAAGGAAGCTCACTCGGGTGCCCAGCGTGCTCTTCAGGACCCTCCGCCGCGGCCTCGCACGGGACCCTGCGTTAAGACTTCGGGTGCCGAGGGCCGTGAGGCTGCCCCGGCGGCCCCGGGAGACACCCGGCAGGTAGGGCAGGGGCACCCCGGGCGGGCAGTGCTCCCCCGCCACCGGGAACTGGTGAGGAGAGGTCGGGGGTCTCGGGGCTGGGCGCTTGAGGGGCTGGGGAACGTGGCGGCTCGGGACTGGGGCAGTTACCCGGGCCGGTGGCGACCATGGGAGGGGGGTGGCCCGCGCGGGGAAAGGGGGTTGAAGGGAGGCTGTGGCCGTTAAACGGTCGTGGCCGACCCCCTGCTGCGTAGCTCCGCGGCGGTGCCCCGTGTCTGTGGGGAGCGCTTCTACCGGCGGGTCTGGCCGCTTCTGCCGGGCATTTGGGGGCAGCCCGCTGGGGGACGGCGCTCGGAGCGCCCGCGCGGGTTCATCGTGAGGTACCGGATCGTTCCGGCGGGCGGTGGGTAGCCGCGCTGGCTCTGCGGCGCGCACCGCAGGCACCGGCCGCTGTGAGGGGTTGTCGAGGGTGCGCTGCAGCGTTCTGTGGGGCTGAACCCCTTCTGAACGTCCCTTGCGGGTGCCCCCGCGCCCACCGATCCCAGTTGTGCCGCGGCATTCCCGGTGCTGAGAACAGCGCCCTGCTCCGTGCCGGGTGTGTTTGACGGTCTTCAACACCCCTGCGGTGCCGAAAGTGACTCGCAGGATGCGGTGTGATCCAGCACTGGTGAAATCAGACCCCGAAGGGCTGTAGTTGTGATCCTCATAAAATGAGTTGCAGTTTTGGGGCCGCAAGTGTGCGTACCTCATGGAAATAGGCATCTGTTGGAACAGAAACTTTTATCAGCTACCCATCGGTGCTGTCTGAGAACATTAAGAAATGCTCTACTGGACATCTGGAAGAAAATGACCAGGTGGCTTTTTAATTGAGAGCTGCTCAGAACTCTATCTAGGGACCCAGGATCCTGTTCACTAACAAAGCTACGCTTTGCTATGGGTGTCAGTTCCCTGTGCAGTGTACACAACCGCGGGGGAACAAGAGCCTCCTGATTGCCTTCTTGATAGCGGCAGCTAATAAGGCAGGTGTGAAAGGTGTATGTTATGTTTGCACGGTCTGAAGGCTGCAGAGCTGTACGGGTTTCTCTATGTCTATATTCTGGCCATTGCATGTCAAATGAGCAGTGCTCACACTTGAAGAACAGGAGCCACGAGTGTGTTTGAATTGGCTGGTTGGGTTTGTTCCTCATCTTTCACTGTGCTGCTTTTGTAACTTCACTGTGTTAGTTTGAAGTTGGAAGTGGCAATGTGGAATCTCATGAGGACCTTTCCTGCAGAAGGGGGTTTTCCACTAACAAATATTTCTAAAGAAAATCCAGAAGTTTCTCAGCTGGGGAGGGAAGGCGGATCTTTGCTCTTCAGAGATTCACTGTTTCAAGCAGTTGTTATTGCATTTGTATTTGTTACTGTGAAACTGTGTTGCACTGGATGAAGTTAGGATAATTAGGATTAAAAAACCTCAGTGCCTTTTTTTGTTTTTTAATACTGCAAGACTAAGTGCATGTTTTGTTTGTGAAAGGGTTATTTAATTGTAACCAGTTGTGTAATGTGTTTACATGAGGAGAGAAAAACTGATACCCCTTATAAAAGGAGAACTTGTCTTTTATAGGAAAATGGTCAGTATTGTACATGTGTGGTCTATTTGTAGTTCTGATTCTAGCATGATAATTTAAGGAAGAGTCTGCCTCTTAGTCTTCAAAGTGCTGCCAAATGTGGAAGCTGCTGTGGTTACCGCTGCCTTGGCAGAGGGAAGAAGGATGGGTTAAGGGACCTCTTCTATTTCTGCTGGGATTTTGTATTGTGTTTTTTTTTTTTTTTTTTTAATTCAGGGTGTTTTAGTAACATCGGTGCATTCATACACACGAGTAAGAACTGTCCCTGTTTATTGAAAGGCTTCTTGATTCTGCAGCTATTTAGGAAGATCAGGTACTGCCTGAGAAGGCCAGTCTTGTTTCATTTGATTATTGAGGGATCTTTTTAGCTTACTGCTCCAGCTGCTCATTATTGCCTTCTAACTGGAATCACTGCTATGAATAAAAGCTAAATCTGATCATGGGGCAGTGTTTTACAGTAGCTGTGACATAAACATGCATTATTCATGTATTCAGTATTGTTGTGTGTCTCAGTAGTTGTGCAGTGTTGAACAGTTGCAAAATTGGCTACCAGTGGAGGTCAAAGGCAGGGTGAACAGTGGATTTTAATTCCCCTCTCTATAGTCATCACGCACATGTACACAAATGGAAACTTGTTAAAAAGTTAATAACCTGTTTTAATGGTTATTTACCTTGACATTGTTGACTTGTTAACCCAAGACTGGAATAGGCATATCTGGCCATCAATTCTGCTTACTACTTCTAGTAGCAACTCTTGGTCTCTGTCCTAAAATGGCGGCTGGGCAGCCTAAATTTATTTAGTGAGGGTTGAGGAAGAGGCCATTCCAGAAGTTTGTTGTCTGGATTAGAAATGTTTTCTCCTTTCTGGTCTAAGCTCACTTGCAACTGGTTTATGCCCTTCTGTTCTTAATGCTTTCAGTTAAAAGGTCTTTCTCCTCCTTCAGGTACACCTCCATCATGTAACCATGGAGATCAAAGATATCTGTTTTAAACCTTTGTTCTCTTTAGGTGAGCAATTCACACCTTAAAGCTCATATAGTTCCAGCCCTCCTCCCTGGGTAGGAAGACCCTCTACTAGACCAGGTTGCTCTGAGCTCCCATGCAACCTGGCCTTGAACACTGGCAGGGATGGCACAGTCACAGCTTCTTTGGCCAACCTGTGACAGTGCCTCAGCACCCTCATAGTGAAGATTTGTCCTAATATCTAATCTAAATTTACCTTCTTCCAGTTTAGAGCAATTCAGGTACTTCTGACATCTACTGGCAAAATAGGCTTTTGTTTCAGGACAACATTTCATTTTTACTCTCTGTAGGTCAGATGGCTTGAAACAATGTTCCTGTCTTCATCCATTCCATCTACTTCTCTTCATCTATTGGAAGTATTGCCTTTAATAAAACTTCCTTCTTAACTACTTCATGTGAAAGGCCTGTGGTCTGCCTGCATGCTTTGGCCCTCAGTTGTTTCTGTCCCTGTGCAGTATTCTGACTTTCTCTGTGTTCCTGATCACTTTCACCTTGGTGTCGCAGAAGACACAGAACACTTTTTTGTAGGCAGTACTCTTTAATTGGAAAAAATAAATAGGATCAGTTCCAGGACCAAAGGCACTGGCCTTAGTTTCAGTGTCCTGACTTCAGTGGCTCCTGCTTTCTTTTTGTTCATCAGTTAATGGGACTATAATTCACATTTGCAAGCAAGACCTCTGCAAGAATGTGGTTTTAGGTTTAATTTAAGTCCTTGTCTAACTGGTTGCCAACAAGTGCTATCCAAAGGAAGTTTGTGGGTAGGAAGCTTTAGTTAATTTTTGTAAAAGTCTTAGATAAATGCTAATTATAAAATGACCTCAGAAACTTGGGAAGGAACAGACAGACCTGCTTTTAGCACTCCAGGTGGATTCATTGCTAATTGTGTGCTTTAATTGATGGCATAAGTTTTATTGACTAGGAAATTACTCACTGTAGGGCTTCAGTTACAGTGCCTAATCAGAAAGCCCCACACATTCCATGTAATATGCTGCTTCTTTGCTGATGCTTATGCCCTTTAAGACGTTATTCCTGTTACATTTCTGGGGGTGTGTGGCAGCTAAGAATTGGCCCTTTTGGTTTTGTTACAGTCAGTCTTTTACTTGTGAATAATTATGCAACAAATTAAAACCCACCATTTTCTAGAAGCTGCTTCTGTGCCATCTGTTGTCCTGTGGTTCAGCATGCACTTCTCCAGGTGCTGGCCTCTATGAGTGATGCCATGCTCTCTAAGGAGAAATTCTCCCAAAATGTGTACTTTCTTAAGGAAACCAAGTTGTCTGAAGTCTGTTAAGCCTGTCTGTCAGGGAGTAGTATGCTTGGTCACAAAGTTGTTTCATGTTTTGTAGACATGAAAAGGCTAATAGGCTGGTGTCCTTGGAAACTGAGACTTGCCATCAGTGGGTCAGGTTTGGCGTTGGCAGTACCTGTGTAGTTCTGCCTAAAATGCTGGTTGTTTCCCAGCCTTCATCTATGAGATCTTACTATAGCATTATTTCCGGGGGTGGGCCATCCGCAAGGAAAACAATCACCTCACCTTTGATGGACATGAGATAACTGACAATCTACAGCAAAAGTGACAGTATTTTCCAGCTGAATTGGGGTCCTTTTTAGAGTTTGCAGTTATTCTGTGAACTGATGCCTGGCGCATTGCAAACTACTAAGGACTGGAGCTGCGTTTCTATGTTGCACTGGAGCTGCGTTTCTATGTTTTGGAATCGAAGTAGGTGGCAAAGAGTACCAGTTCTGCCAGGGTTGGAAAGCAAGGCTTCTGGCTGAAGGCAGGTGTTCACCAGTTGTCTTCTAAATTGCCTGCTGAGTAGAGCAGCCTGGGAGCAGGCCTTTTATTCCATGGGATCAGAAATTGGTAAGTTCTTGTCCAAGGATAAAGGTGCTGTGCTCCTCTTCCCCCAAAAAGGAGGGGCATCATTTTCAGTGTTGCAAAAAGGGTTTGGTTTGTTCCTTTTATGTCAATGCTTCTGATGCTTTTGCCATTGTTCCCAGATTTATCTAGAAGTGTTCCAGTGCTGTATCATTAATGGTGTTTAGAGCACCATCATCCCATTAATATTGCTATTAGACTTTGCAACTCAGGACTCTGCTATCCTATTTCTTTAAGGGACTGCTATTGTGAAAACAGAAAAATCCAAACTCTGCCTGCAGAGTTTTTTTCTCTTTCAACCTGTAAAGCTTGTTCAAAAGCTTGTTTGAAGGTTTGTCTGTTTCAAGGAGTATTGCTCGCCCGCAGAAACCAAGGGAGCACATCTTAGTGGTTTTTTAACTCTGGTATAAAGTAGGTGCTGCAGGGGAGTCCTGTAGCTCTGCTGGCAGAGAAACCTGTAATGCAGATGAGCTGTACCAGATTACTTTAGGTGAAGAAGATAAGAGAGGGGGCAGGGCCTGCTTTTACTCATTGGTTTGTTCTTTATCTGTGTGTGTCAGCATTCTTTAGATACAGCTTAGTTCCATCTGTTGTGTTTGTTTAGATCTTTCACAAAGCAGCACAGAAGGAAAAAGCATTAAAAACCAGGAATATGATTGCAAAGTCTTGGTAATAGGCAGAGATAACAACCTGGAGTGTGTGGAGGGTTTTTTTTTTTTTTTTTGAGGGGTATTGTTCCGTTTTAGTCTTATCTTATGAAGTGAATTAGTTGGGAATATCCTAAATAACTTGGGATAAATCATGCTGGAGGAGGCATCAGGGAGCAAACAAAAGGCCCAGACTGTCTCAAGAGTTTGCAGAGACAACAGCAGGACATTGTGTCTTGCCCACAAGGTTTGTGGTGTTTGATAGAAAAGAGAAGGCCAGCAAGGGCATGCTCTCAGGAGGCAGGTTGTTCCTAAGACAGGCAAGCACATGTTTAAAGAATAGAAGATGCTGTCAGTCAAAACCAAGGCTTATGTTCTTGCCTGCTTTGTGAGTCACACTTTCTTAGCTTTGTCACTTACCTGCCCTGACTTGCTTAGTTCAGGGCAGTAAATTTTTCCTAGATTGCTAGTGAAAGTTATAGCATGTTGAAAATGTTTCCTTGATTGCAGTAGGAATTTTGCTTCTTGTCGTGTTTCAGGTTCCCATTTCTCTTGCTTTTGAGTTACATTTTAATTATTGCTTCCAACTCAGGTCTGGTAATATGTGCATGTAATAAATCTTTGTCACTTTATATTTCTAGGTCCACTGGCCTTCTTTCCTCAGTGGAAGCTGAAACATTATGATGTTATTGTAGGTGTTTTGTCAGCTCGACACAATCATGAACTGCGCAGTGTTATAAGGAACACTTGGTTCAAGCACCTGAAACAACATTCTGCACTGAGCCAACGGTAATTTCTAGTGTTTGTAATTGGGTGGGGGGAAGACTATAATGCTTAAATATCTTGATTTATTTTTTAAGTATTTCCTTTGTTGCATTATTTGTGAACATTTTGTACTCTGATTTGTTTGTTTGGTTTTATGTCTGCTTAGTATCATACGAGACTGTTTCTTCTTCTGGACTGTAAATTTTTCATGCAAGGAATAAAATGTAATTGTGTGACTGTTCACTGCTGTTTGTTTTGTAATTAATTGCCACTGTTTATTAGTCATGTATAAGACTTTCCTTCTTCTGTGTTGCAATGCACACTTTGTGTTGGATATAACTTGAAATACTTAGTAATCCAGGATACTTGAAAGCAGGCAGGATTGCATTTGGTGAGAGAGCCACAAACAACTTGCAACAGCCTCAGCTGCAAAGTGCAAGTTTATTTCCCACTGAGCCAGGTGCACAAAACTGCTGCAGTGGGAGTGACCAGTAGAACCCTTCCTGGTTGCTTGCATAGACCTGCCACTCTACAGGCAGCCCTGTTCTTGCTGAGAAAGTTCTGCTGCAGTTCATTCCTGGAAACTGTCATCTTGATAGGCCTCATGTCTTGGTACCAGGCTTGCTCTGAAAGCTGTTTAGTGTTCTCAAATTTGGTGTCAGCACATGGTTTGGAGTGAAGCATAGCTACTTCAGTCATCTAAAAATGTCACCTTTCATAGCTTAGGTGGAATTCTAGGAGGATACTTAGCTGGTAGGTGAAAGACTAGGCTAAGGTGGATCCTCTTCGTACTGCTTCTTGTCTCCTCCTGACTGTTACGCGATCGTGATTTGGGCTGCAAAGAGCAACCTGTTGCTTTGCTACAACCCAAAATTGAGACATTTTGCTGTAACAGTCTGGAGTCCTTGTTCCTCCTTTGATGCTGTGTGTCCTTTTTTTTTTTTTTTTTCTTATTGCCTTTTAAATGCAGAATATTTAAACACTCTTCTGTTAAGTGACAAAGCCAGGTGGGGAAGGGCAGGTCTTTGGGATGCCTCAGTGTTGCCTTGGGTCCTTCTGTATTTAGTTTGCTGGATGTCAGTCTTCTTGCATTCTCATTGTGAAATGTGAAATGCTAATGTGGGTTTGTAATTGAGCCCCTAAGAGGGGATTCATGTGGTTGTTTTACATACAGACTATCACCACTGGTTTCTAAAGCATTCAGAATCTTAATTCTGTGAAAGACAGGCTGTTGTGATGAAGTAAGGTTATTGAAGATGGAGGGAAGAGAACTGGTGGTAATAAAACCAAATTATTTTAGTGTCCTTGTGAAGTTTATAATAGGCGCACATGGTTGTGCTGTGCCGGTGGAGGACCGAGAAGACCCCTACTCCTGCAAACTTCTGAACATCAGTAACCCAGGTATAGCAGTTACCTTTTAAAATTCTATGATCTGAACTAGAACTAATCATCTTTTCTGCATGTAGTTTGGATGCTTAACTGAGACAGCCAGGCTTGAAAATAAATGCCATCTAGAACTTGCAGTCTTAGTGGCTGCATAATCTTCTGTGCAGGTGTAAAAGGGAGGGATCTTTGGGGGTGTAAAGGGGGAGGCCATTGACTTATAATGGATTTGTATTTTGCATGCATTGGGGAACAGTCTCATATAACATACAATTTTACTTGATCTCTCTGTAAAATGGAGTTGGAGAGAACCGTAATGACCTGGCCTAGTGTCATATGTGAAGAAAGTATTGAGGCACCAGAGTCTCAAGTGTCAGATGGGCTTGTCTGGTGACAAAGTGAATTCTAAGCAAGCCTGGCTGATCGGTTTTTCAGATTCTGCTCTAGAGAGAAAAAATTAAGAAATGTGCTGAGGGGAAAATAGTAAATGCTGACATATAAAAAAGTATCCTGATTAAAATTGTACATTCTTCCTGTCACCTTTTAGTTTCCATCTAATTTTTGCTCTTTAATTGCAAGTTAACTAAGGACTGTTTGGTACTGTAAGCCATGATTCACCATAAAATGAAACTTCTGTTGCTTTCTCTTTGAATGATAACATCCACTGCTTAACCAATCTCCTGAGAATAAATGGCACCTCAGGGTTGAGGGGGGAAATCATGCCAAAAAGCAGGCAGCAGAATTAAGTGAAGGTGTATGCCATTTTGATGGAACAATTATTTTAATATGCTAATATACAGGCTAATAGCATTTTTGTCTTCTCTCTGGATTTATTGTGTTTCTAATATTTTCTTTGTGGATATGTAGACATTGACTTACAATTGCTGGTAGCCTGCAGATTGCTGCATCACTCTGAATTTCTCCTTGCTGCAGCCTGCAGCCAGTTATATTTTATGCTCCTCCAGCATTTGATTATCTTCGTGCATTTGCAAGCCATGCTAATTAATTGGAATGCTTTGCATGTATCCAGTGTGCTTCATGTGTATCCAGTTTTAAAGAACTATGAAGTCTTCTCATGTTACCTATGTCCTTTCTCTTTCATACAGTTTTGAATCAGGAAATTGAAGCATTCAGTCTCCCTGAGGATGTACCTTCTGAGCTATCTGAAGACAGAATTGTCAGTGTGAACTTTCGTGTACTTTACCCCATTGTCATTACCAGTCTTGGGGTATTTTATGAGGCTGATGGGGTGGGATTCCAGAGGAACATTACCGTAAAACTGTACCAGGCAGAACATGAGGTAGAGTATTGTAGTTTTCTTTTGAAAATGGACTAAAGCATGTTGTCACTTTATTGTGATTAACTTCTTACAGAAAGCGACGTGCTGTATTGGTGATTAAAAGCGAAGTACTTAACTGAGAATCATATGAATAACATTTTTTTTCTGTTGCATTGCAAATTATGATTTCACACGCACATCCCAGATGAGGAAAAGATGAAATGCTATGAGTTAATTTTAATGCTGTTTTGAAAGACCACTTGCATTTAATGCAAAGACAGAGTTTTGATTGTGCTTGAGGTTCTAAAGTATTGATAGGTATTAAGGAATAAAAATTAATCTGTTGAATATTTTTAAAACACATAAGCAGACAGACACATTTGGTGCCTTCAAGCAGAGAGATGCAGGACAGCTGTAACTTTTTCTTGTCTGGCTTCTGGCAAGACATTTTGAAGTTTCTAGAAACTGTTATTATTTACAGGTAATACTCAAACTTTGGTGATAATTCCCCCCACTCCCAAGATGTTGTGGGTTTGATAGAATAGCTTAGTGCTAACCTGGATGAAAAAAAATTGAGTATGATTGTTGCGTTTGGTATATTGCATTTATCTCCACCAGTAACTTGATAGGCTAATTTCAAGACTTCTGGCTATGCTACAGTAGAAAGAGTTTTGAATTTAAGCTAATAATTAAAATGAAGTATAGAAAATATACTGAAATACGGTTATTGTGATGGACTTCCAAAGAGTTGGGTTTATATTAGGCAAAATAAAGAGCCTGTTTTAATCAGGTTTATGTTTGCTAAATGTTAGAATTCTAAACCTTGAGAGCCTAATAATTTGATCTGTATTACCTTTTTAATTCCAGTGAAGGAAAAAAATTGGTGTCGTAGGAGTGCTTGGAGGCTGTTTTCTGAAGGTTGTGAATCTGACAATGCAGTCTAGTTCAGAATCTTTTCAGTCATTTGGTGGCCTACATAATATAGTAACAATTAAGTTTTAGGGGTCAGTTAATCCTCCAGTGCAATTAATAGTAGTCAGCTGTTTAAACAGAAGGCAGGCGGTCTGTAAACAAAGATGAGTCTGAGTGTTCCAAGTGATGTGTTCTGTTGGTCGGACTCTAGCTGAACTTGCACTTTCATTCCACTGTTGATTGCTTCCACCCTATGAACTCAATACTTGAACTCTGTGGAGTCTGAGGCTGTTGTGAGAATAAAACTTTCACTCAACTTTATACGATCAACAGGCCTCTTTCCATTGTAACTGAGATGATCAAGATTTGCATAACCTCACAGCACTTGTAATGTGTTTTGGTTTTTTTCTTTTCTGTTGTTCACAGGATGCTCTCTTCAGTGCTCGCTTTAGTCCACCAAGCTGTGGAGTGCAAGTGAACAAATTGTGGTACAAGCCAGTGGAGCAGTTCATTTTGCCAGAGGTATGTACAGAACTGCCTGCAGTCCTTTTAAATCAGCTGTAGAGACTGATAAAATTGGCTTTTGCATGCGGCAGAAAGGGGCAAATGAAGACCTCTGGAATGTTAGCTGAGGGGATATGCTGAAAACCAGGATTTCTTTTTCACCATCTCATTATCACCAGTAGTTTTCAAAGCAAAAGCCTGAAAAATACAAATTGATTTAAAAATTACATTGACAAATAGGAGCAATTTCAGTAATTTTTTCAGTTTGAGTGAAAATTGTGCCTTGTTCAATTCTGTGGAAGTGTTTACTGGAGAATGAGACACTTCTTTCCCTCTCCTGCTTTTCATACATTAGTATGTAAGATGAGGAGGGGAGGATGGCACAGATTTTTAGGGAACAGCTGGAAAAGGGGGTTACTCCTTCTGATAACAGCAAGATGATGTTTGTTATGTTTGGAATGATGGTATTAGTTGAACAGTTGTAATTAAAAAGCTATTAGTGAGGGCTACTGAAATTTTGGTTGTTCCTTTTGTGAATGTGCAAGCGAGGATTTTTTTGTTCATTGAACCGTGCAAAGAAACAAGAATTTAAAACTTCAAAATCTTTAGGAGGGTCCATCTGTAGTGTCCTAGAGGAAGTATGTGGTGCACAGAAGACTGACATTTGGAGTTTCCATACCTGTCAACACCCTTCTGCAGAAGTGGGTTGTTTGTTTTTAATGGGGAGCCCCCTCAGAAATTTGGGAGGAAACTACTTTTTGGTCAGTAATGAGTGTTAACATTCTTGCTTGTCCTGAGATACCGTTAGCCAAAGTGACAGGGCAGGGTCTTTTGTTTAAACTTCTTTGGGGCTGGGGATGCAGTCCAAGAGCAGGGTTTTGGTATTAGGGATATAGAACCTACTTGTGCCTGCTTGGGATGGAAAGTGATTAAACACCGAAGGGACAGAATATAGGTAGGAAAAAACCTGATATTGTTACAGTGAACGTTTAATGAATGCAAGTTGATTTAGAATGAAAGTTCTAGTTCAGCAGACACTCCCAGTACAGGGATCCCAGTGGACCAGTGATACCTCACTGAATATGTCAGCTGCCATTTTAGGCTGTTTCCCTCCACTTAAATGTTCTCCCATATGACTGGATCCTTGCTGCTGTTTCTGTAAGTCGTCTTTGGGTCTGGGTTGTTTTCTTATGTCAGAAATCAAATGTTTTATGAAAGAATGGAGCACAAGAGGAGAGGACGTTTGGGGCCAGTTTAACCCCTGCTTTATTCCCCTGGGTAAGCATGAATGCATTTGTAAACCTGCTCTTCTTAAGGTGAATCAGTAGCTGATTAATTGGTTTCTCATCTGAACCAGTTTTTATTGAATACTGTGTGTGTTTGTTATTCTGGCAGGAGACCTTTCTGGTGAGCAGACCTCTTGCAGTATTTTGTGCTGTATGTTTGACAATCTAATTTGATAGCAGAATGATTCAGGGTTTTTTACCTCTTTTAAAAAAGAGTATTGGTTAGCCAGTAGCTTGGTAGTTTAACAAGAAAGCTGTTTCCCTGTAAGACTTTGTTCTGATACACTAAAATTCTAGGCAGTTGTAATTTTGCTATAAATGATTGCCATTTTCCTGAGAGGCAGATGGGAAGTATTTCATTTGGAAAAGGGATATTAGTATTCATATATTTCTTTGTGTGGGCTTCCTTAATCTGATACGTGTCATGCACTGAATGCTTACAGAATAACTTGATGTTTCTAATGTAGATTAATAGGACTTATGCGCAGCATGTAGTCTCCTGTGACGCTTAGGATGCTGAACCATACAAGATGATTCAGAGGAGGTAGAATGCCCACGTGTTCCTGTCTACTTGTTTGAGAGCAATAAATTTAGTGAACTGTTTAATTGTCGTAAGATGGTTTCTGAGACATCTATTCTCTGCCTTTCCACCTTCGAGAAATAATGGGTTGTACAGACTGCTGAAGAGTGTCATTCATCTTCCAGCTGAAATGCTGCTCTTTCTGTTGTCTTGGGGAAAGGAACAGAAATGCAGCATTAGAATAAGCATCTGGCAAGCCAGATTGTCAAAGACAGAATCGATCATTCGGTTTTGGAATGACTGAAAGTGCAGAAAAGCAGAACCACCAGCAGATAACTAAAACTCACACAGGGGCTCTTACAGCCAAGTCTTAGCAATGCACGTACTCTGTCAAAAAGTCACGGGTTGCTTGCATGAAAATGGGACTCTATACTATACATGCTCTGTATTACTAATGGGGAATAGTTGGAGAAACCAAAAGCAAAACACCGTTTGACATTAGGAAAGGAGTTTGACAGGTCTGCATTATGTCAGTACACCTGTTCGGTGTTCACTGTAAATGCCACTGCGCTCTGCCAGCAACAAGGCTGGAATTTAAGTGGGGAAAAGCAGATGATGTAGACTCAGGTGTGCCACAATTTTTTTTGCTTTAAGCATGTTCAGGCCTCAGCTTACTTACTCGGTGAGCAGCTTAGAGGAAGAACAGCTGAAGGCTAAAGTCTTTAGAAAATTTGCCTACAAGTCTCTCAACCTGGAAAATACTATAGTTTGCAGCTTTAGGACACCTTGCACTGAGGTTCACTGGTAATAACTGGTTAAGACTTGTGGCACAGGTTTGAAGTCAGTATCAATAATAGTCAGTGGTGAGAATTCTAATGTTTCTGGTTGCTAAGTAGAAGGGCTCTCAGGCTCACTAAACAATTTGCCAAAGGCTATGTGTGTAAACAGGGCAGGGAAGTGAGATTAGAGCCTAGTCCCTGCAGCAAAAAGCATTGGAATGGGAGATGACAGCCTCTGCAAATAGAGAAATTGAGCTTTTGGGTTTTACTGTGCAGGGTATTAAGGGGTTCTGCAACTAAAAAAAATCAGTAGTGGTCCATTTGTTTTGGTAACTCACAGGTAATTAAACAAACAAGGGGAAGATACTGAGCATACAAGTCAGGCTTGAATAAACACTGACTGGCTCTTTCTGTTATGTGATTGTAAAGCTGGCATTATAAATAATAGATGGGAGACTCTGAAATATGCAGCTGTAATTATATACTGAGACTGCTGCAAATGTTAAGACCTTCTTCTAGAGGAAAACAATGAATTGAGGCGAACTCTAAGCTAAACTTAATGGTATGTCAGTAACTGGGGAGTTTCTGGAGAAGGTTTTTGGAGTACAAGGAAGCTGAAATGGAGAAGAGCTGAGAGATCAGTACAAGTAAATAGACTTCTTACTGCAACAGAAATACTTCTACAAATAGTTGAAACCAGTTATTTCTCAGTTCCAAGGTCCACAGTATCTACTAGTGTTTTTCCTGTCAAACTGGAGAAACAAATGGGAATGTGCTCATCTAGCAGTCAGGGGTATAATGACCCTATGACTAGGCTGTACCACCTTGTTGTGAGGGTGAAATTGCTTTTAAAAAATTAGAACATGTAATACTACCAGCACTCATACCTGTACAACATAGCACTTGTCCCCTCGCGTGTTCCCAGGGGTCTTCAGGAAAGTCTTACATAAAATGGGTTGGACTGTTCGCTGGAGTAGTTTCAAGTTGAGGTGAAATGCTTTAAAGTGCAAGAACTTTTGTTCTTATTCTTGTATGTATATCTATCTATCTATATACCCACAAACCATGGAGTGACTTAACTTAAATAGATAGTTAAACCCAGAAAGTTTTCAATCTGTTCACTTGTCTTTCTTCTTTCCCAAGACATGAGGTCAGAGTTCTGTGCTCTCCTACAGTAGCTTGTGACAGCTTTGCCAGGATAAAGGTGGCTGTATTTTCCTTTGAGTTTTGCTGATGTCAGGATTGAGTCTCTGATCTCTGGTTTTGGCAGATTACTAAAAAGCTGCACTTATTTCCAGCTCTGTTTTAACGTATTCTCTTTGTAATGCTGAATTTTGTAGCTGATTTTTAAAAATTCACTTCAGGTCATCTTTAAATGCCATTTCAGTGAAGTTAAAAATCCAAAGCCTTTTACAGTAGGCTTCTGTTAAAAGTTTAATGTTCCCAATACAGAGATTCATGATTAATCTTAAAAGCATGATTACATGTTGCTGAGTTTCACAGATGTATTTCTTTCATGTGTAACTTGTTTTACTTACACTTCAATAAAAATATCTTAGGCTCTTGTGTTGAGGCTATAACTTTCATGAAGCTGACTGTTTTAAAATAAAGCCCCCAAACTGTTTGATTTTCATCCTTTGAAGTCTTTGAATAGCTGCATAACAGCGTTTTTCTCTTTTACCAGAGTTTTGAAGGTACCATTGTGTGGGAAAGCCAGGATCTTCAGGGTCTTGTTTCAAGAAACCTCCATAAAGTGACTGTGAATGATGGAGGGGGTGTTTTCAGAGTCATTACCGTGAGTCACATCACTTCCCCTTTCACCATGCTTCTATTTTACTTACAAGTCTTGGGTATTTAGCATTTCACTTTCCTGTATGACTCAGTAAATCGTTAATTCTGTTATCTTGGAGGGCAAATTTGCTTTGCCTGGGGAAAGGACAAGGGCATGCAAAAAAGCATGCTCATAAGCAGCATTTTCTTTTAATTTGAAGGGAGTAAAGTTCATCTGTTGTCTTTGTCAGGTGTGAAGCGGTATCAGTGTATCAGATGGCAAAATGTGGGTCGAAAATCCTGTGCTGTAATCCCAATTGATGATATTAAGCCTGTTTTTTGCTTTTTGGCATTGTGTCTCTCTTCCTGTCAAAACATTGCTTGCTTAAACGTGCTGTGCTGTTGTAACTTAGCAGTAACTTTAAATAACTTTACATTCTGATCTCGGCTTTGAAACCAGTTTTCTGAAAGTGTCAGTGGTACCACTAGTTTTAGGTGAGACTTCAAGAAATGCCACGAAACTTTACAGTTAAAAATGTTAGCCTGAGTCTTGCATGATGCACGTACCTAAACCAGAAGAGCTTTAAGTGAATTTAATTCTTAGGCGCCAGAAAAGGTCACACCTTCAAGCCGCAGGGAAAAACAAATCAGTAATGAGACATGAACTGATTTATTTCTTTCCCTTTATCTGTCTCTAGCAGGCAGGGGAAGGGTCACTGCCACATGAGCTCACAGAAGGTGTGGAGGGAATAGCAGGGGGTTTTATCTACACTATTCAAGGTAAGTCTACAAAATGTAGCATCGCATTTGATGTTATTAAAAAACAGGAACTTTAAATTACATTTCTGAGGTGAAGGTTTGTGCTATCTCTATGAACTTGATCATCTTGTTTTCTTTTAGTAGAAACAATTTCTTTCCATTTTTTTGGGGGAAGGGGTGGTGGTGTTATGCCTAATGTCAATGTTCTGATGTGGTTTCTTTGCTTCCCCTTTGTTGGCCACGCCAATTGACTTTCAACCCTTTGTCTTGTTGTTAATAGAAATACCCTTTTTTAATGTAGACTCTCCTCCATGCCCTTCTTTTTGTTTCCCAAACCCAAGTTAAAAAAGATTGTGCAATGAAATCTTCCCCTGATAACTTTCACATTTTTTTCCAGTCCTGCTGCTGCTGCTGGAAGTACTGTGTCATGGTGTTTCATGTTAACTACTGACAGGAAGTGACTACCTAACATAGCCGGCTTGTCCACCCTTGTTGTTGCTGGTTTATGCACTTTTCAGCAGAACGTTCAGAGACTCCACAGAAGCCCTTTGCAATGCCTGAGATTTCAGCCACATAGCACTAGAGGAGATCTACTCTTGTCAGCCCATCATAGCCAACAGAAGGAGTGACCTTCCGAGCGTTATTCCCATGGCCTGGCAGATACAACTGGGCAATCTGTTGTCTTCTTATCTGTGTAGGAGCCTAAACTGAGGTGTGCTAGAGCCCTTATTCAGAAAGTTCTTCAATACCACAAACTATCTCCTTACCAACAAATTTAGTATTCCTACAATGCTTGGTGTTTTTTAGCCTCTACCGTCAGCCAGTTCTGTGATGTGGTTCAGCAGAGGCTACCCATGCTATATCAAAGCAATACAAATTTGATTATATATAGCATCAGATTTTTGTTTGTTTGTTTGTTTGGGAGTTTATTTTTTTTTATGCTAGATAGACATGCTTAGGAGCCATTGATGTAACAGCAGCCTTTTTATTGTACTGGTAAGAGTTCATAGTGAAGTCCCAGACAGCTCTTTAATATAAAGACCCTTAAAAAGTTGAATCCTTTCATTACTGAAAGGTTAGAGAATACTTTTGAACTTTAACTTTCTGTATCAAACCTTACTCAAAAAATCTGCACCTTTTAACATTTCACAGCAATTTTTAATTACAGGATTCTCATAACCCTGTTGAGTTGAACACTTCGTCTTTGTTTTGTCGATATGTTGTGTATGATCCGAGAGAAACATCTGAAATAGAATGTTGAGATGCATCTTTGTTTAATGATGGGTGTTGTTTCTCTCAGAAGGTGATGCTCTTTTGAAAAGCCTCCATACTCGCCCTGAAAGGTTTATGAGTCACATAAAAAATCTTGACAGAGAAGATGCTTTACTGAAGGAAGAAAGCAGCACCTATGATGATATTGTCTTTGTAGATGTTATTGACACTTACAGAAATGTTCCAGCCAAACTGCTGAACTTCTACCGATGGTAAGTTGGAAAGAAAGTAATTCCTCTTGGAAATGCTGTTTGTAGGGCAAGGTGGTTCTGCACATTACTCATCTGACAGGTTCCATGAAATACATAGCTGTATCTCACAATTTTGGGGGCATGTAATGACTAATATAACAGGATCTGTATTTCTTGAATGCTGACCCTTCGTGCCTCAGATGAGCATGTGCTGGCAAGAACGGCTTCTGCTCTAAGAGTCCTGGTGTAAAAACTTTCTTGCTTCCTTGAAATTCCTTTTGTTTCTGACTGAAAACTAGCAGCTTTGACCTTTTAAGGGATTGCTTTTGACCAGCTTGTATACCTAGTATGTCAGTTTGTTTGATTCTTGTCCTGTCACTGGGCACCACTGAAAAGAGCCTGGCTCTGTCTATTTACACCATCACTTCAGGTATTTATACACATTGGTGATGCTCCCTGAGCCTTCTCCAGGCTCAACAGTCCCAGCACTCAGCATCTCCTCATAGGAAAGATGCTCCAGGCACTTAATCATCTTGGTGGCCCTTTGCTGCACTCCCATCCAGTCTGTCCATGTCTCTTGTACGGGGGGTGCTAAGGCAGCAGCTTGTAGTCCAAATGTGGCATCACCAGTGCTGAGTAGAGGGGAAGGACAGAAAGCTTGTGTACAGGTGGGGCAGAAGGCTGAGTGGAAGAATTTTTTGCAGGGCATTACATTGTGTTGAATCTAATAAGTTTATTACCTCAAATTTATAACTCTTTCCATTACTCTGAGACAACTGTTTCAATTAATTGATGTTGCTGTGGAGGAAGAAATAGCTTAGAGTTTTAGTTGCTTGTAAGATTATGCCCTTATCTAACAAATTAATGGTTGTGAATGTAACTGAAAAACTGAACCATGCTTTCAGTTCTAAAAAGGGAGTTTAAATGACAAGACTTAGGTCTTTGTGATCATTTCTTACAGGTTAGTAGAGTTTTCAAAGGAATCAAAGGCTTCAGGAAAATGCCTTTCTTAGTAAGAGTTACCCTTAAAACCAATATTCCTTTAATCAACCCAGGAATAGTGCCTAGAATCTTAATCTGCTTTGGGTATTTTACAAATGACAGATACTGAACTGTTTCAAACAGGTAAAGATTACTTTTTTCATGTTTGAAGGGTGCTTTACTGAGGAAGAATTAAGTACCAAGTTGTTTCCACAGATGCTTCTTACAACCTTCTGCAGTTGTATTGCCCTTGAACTGACTGTCTCATCCTGAAGAATAGGCTACTAACATGTAGCCAGTGGCTTTTAACAGCTGTGCTGCCATCCTCATCAGGGATTCATATCCTTCCGAGGTCAATACTGTTTAAGACAGATTAGTACACCTGCCATCTGTCTTAGAGAACAAAACTTCCAAGTTTGTTTTCTTCTGCTCATGCATAAATCCATGTTGTAAGATCATCATCAGATGCAGCTGCATCTCCTTTCTGTAGCAAGTCAGCCTTGGTCAGTAGGGAAAACATTTAAAAGCCAAGGGTAGGAAAGCCATTCCTTCCCCCCATGCTTCCCTAAAAACCCTTGTGGCATATTCTGTTGTGTAACTGTAGTTTGTGGGCTGCAGCTCAGCATCTCATTGCTTTTCTTTTTGGCTACAGGACAGTTGAATCAACAAGCTTTGATTTGTTGCTGAAGACGGATGATGACTGCTACATTGATTTGGAGGCTGTTTTTAACAGGATAATGCACAAAAAATTGGACAGGCCAAACATTTGGTGGGGGAAGTGAGTTTTTTTTTATTTTAACTTAAGAGATACCACATCTTTAGTGACTGGTTTACTGCTTTAAGTCTGTTTTCATGTGGGTTTTCCTCTTCTGTCTATGGAAGCGAGTTATAAAAAGCAGGACTTTTGTATGTGTAAAACCTTGAAACTCAGAATAGAGAAATTAGTCCTTCAGGATAGCTTTCCAGAGTGTGTCCTTACAATGAGTTAACTTGCTGAATATCTTACTTAGTTTTAAAATGTGTTGCATATGTCTTTGCTGTGGTACTTAAGTAAATAACAGTATTCCAGCAGTGATGTTAAAAGGCCAGTATGTGCTAGACTTGTAAATGTTGCTTTTTTTGAAGCCATTATGATTTTTCTGGTGGGCTTGAAGAAATAGGATAAATGGGAGAAACCAAATTGCCTTTATAGTCTGCACTTTATTTGAAATGGTAGATCTGATTCATGAATTCTTGATTGAGTTTCCCAGCTTGTATTACACTTGTGAATAACTAGGAGGATCAAAATAGCCTGTCTCTTCCTTTCCTTCTAACCACGGAATGCATTGCTACGCTGCTGTAACATCCAATGGAGCAGAAATGCTATGCTGCTATAGCATTCAGTAAAGCACAACAACTCAATGTTTTTTCCTGTTGCCATCTGCTTACTGAAGGAAAGCTGGCCTTTGCTGCTAAAGGTGGCTTGTTTCATAAATCTGGTACTGACTGTTGCTTACTCATAAGGTGATTTAATAAGGGGGGTGTGTGTGTAATAGCTGTCTCTCTTGTGATGATCTCAAAGATACGTGTGGTGAGCATGTGTTCTGTAGCCTGTAGAAAACTGAGTGCCTTGTGCCTGTTAAATTTTACTTCAAGACAAGGGTAAGAGTGAAGGTGAGGTAGGTTCCTTCTAGCAATTTAAGAGGTCAGGATCTTCTGAACAGGGTGGAGACCAACTTACAGAAGTTAAAATAGCACCATGCTGCTGTTCCAGCAGATGTAGGGAAAGCTCTTCCGGACCATGTCCTTGGCTGTTAGAGCCAAGGATGCGACACCAAAGAGATTGCCGTCCTTCTCTCTGGTGTCTCTACCCATGCAATGGTAGGTGTCCCTATCATTGTGTTGCTGCCTGTTACGGGCATGCTCCTTGGCTGGAGTTTTCTGGTTATGTGTCTGGTTTTTGTGTAAACACCAAGTATGCAGGTGTTTTCTGAGTGGTTCTGGGGACCCTTACAAGCTCTCCTACCTTTAGACTCAGTGACATCTTGTATATTTAGACTTGAGTGTTGGGGCAAAGTGAAAATGAAATGCTTTTAGGTTTCTCCCCAAGCTAGTGGTGTTGTGTGGAGACCTTAACTTCCTGAGTGGAAGGGTCATATATCATATACATATAACCCTCCTCAGTCTGGAGAGGTTTGCACCCTTCCAGCCATGACATGCCAGAGTGAGAGACACTGACTCTAAAGTGAATTCAGGGATCAAATCTGACTTTTATCTGCTTGGTGCTTTTAACATGTCAGCTTCAGCTGTGAGTATGTGGAATCTGGTAGCAGATCTGCCACTCAAATGCAGTTCCTCCCCTACACGGCTGTTGTCTGAGGTGACAATTCTTAGAAGCTCACTAAAGTTTTTTTCTTCTTGTGCTCATGACTTGAGCCTGTTTGCAAAAAGGGGCAGAACCTGCTGCACTGGCATAGGTATGACACTTAGCTCTGAGAACCTGAAGTACTGTGAGTGCAGTGGCGCCAGCCTGTTCCCAAACATGAGAAGTGGAGCATTTCTCACTGCCTGGCAGAGCAGTTTAACAGAGTCCGTAGTGCTGTGTGGTGCAGCAGGGTGTTAAAGCTGTGCTGTGCTGCCTGGGGATGGGAATCAGTGTGAATAGAGTGTGCTTGGCAGGCTTTCTGCAGGCCTCCAGTAGCGAGTACAGTCTGTCTTAGAGAAGATGACTGCCAGGAAGGTTTTTTGTAACTGATAGCAGCCTTTGTTTATCATCCATTTTGCTGTTTCATCTGGAAAACAGCTTAGAGAAGGTATATATAAAACCCAATACTTAGCCTTGCTTCCTGTTTCTTAAGCAGCCACTAGTTTTATCAGGAAAATGGAATGTGTGACATGGTTGTAACTGCACTCCTGCTGGAGGCACCAACTTTGTGTTGTGTTGGTTAACCAAAGGCACACAGATGTGCCATTGCAGAAGACAGGTAAGGCTACCTGTGCTCACCTGGATCAAAACCCAGCAGCAGGTGCAGACCCGTCAGTGTTGTGTTTGTTTCTATTTTGAGAACTTTCTGTCCTTACCCAAGACTGAGACCAACTAATAGTTACATTTAATATTGTTGTGTTTGATTAGATGGGTGCTCTGGAGAACTAAGGCTAGGAATTATAATCACCTTCTACTTCCTCCTGTTACTATTGTTTATCATCAATATTGAGTTCACAGACAGCTTTGTCTAAACATCTCATGGCTAACATGGTCTTCAGTTTCAGACTGAATTGGGCAGTTGATCGTACTGGGAAATGGCAAGAGCTGGAGTACCCAAGCCCTGCATATCCAGCCTTTGCTTGTGGGTCTGGCTATGTCATCTCCAAAGACATTGTTCAGTGGCTGGCAATCAACTCTGAAAGATTAAAGACATACCAGGTAGGAAAGCATTGGTTCACTTATTCTTAAACTTGTCTGGGGAGCAGCATGTGTACTGTATGAGTTGGAGAGAACACTGCTCACGTGTTTGTGCTGGGTTGTCCTAGTTGGCTTTTTGCAGTGCTTTTGGTTGCTATGCTTAGTGTCTGTTGTAGGTCGAAGCACAACTACATTGGACTGAGAACCTCTGGAATTGTAATACTCTCTTTTTTTAAGAACAATGTATTTTCAGAGGAAAGCTGGGAGGATTAATTTAACACCTCTAAAATACACAGACATAGCTTTTTGTGAATCAGAATAAATTGCAGTAAAAAATGGGTAACTACAAAGTCATGCCCCATGCTTCCCTGGTGCTAACATCTGTATGGTTTGTTTTAATGCGTCATCTCAGGGTGAAGATGTGAGTATGGGCATCTGGATGGCAGCTGTAGGACCTAAGCGATATCAAGTAAGTAAGTCTAAAGAAATTCCCTGTGCTTTTGCAAAGAGAACAAGCCTGTTGCTCCAGGTAGCATGAAATAGGGAAATTATTATTTTTTTAAATTTAAAATAAATAAATGCAATTGGATTAAAATCTAGAAAATCATTCAGAGGAATTTAAAAGAAAAAAGAAATGAAAATCACAAACCCCTCATGCTCCAAATAGGTCTAGTAGATCAGAGAGGGACACACATACACCTCTGGTCGGTGACCTCTCTGTGCAACGTTTGTTGCTAGGCACAATGAAAACCTGAGTCTTGGAAGACTTTTGAAGACTAAATTATTTGTAAGTAAAACAACTGAAATGGCTCTCTCTCGTAACAAACAGGACAGTCTCTGGTTATGTGAGAAGACGTGTGAGAGCGGCATGCTGTCTTCCCCACAGTACTCTCCCCAGGAACTGAGAGAGCTCTGGAGACTAAAGGAACTTTGTGGAGATCCTTGTAGATGTGAGGAAAGATGATGGATTTGCCTTGAAGAACAGGGTAGCATGTAACGGTCATGGAAAAGTGTACGTTTGGATTAATTCTTGGAACAATAAGGAGTATTAAGGTATCTTTTAATGTTGGCTTTCAACTAAAGTACTACAATATTTGCACATCTCTTTTGATAATTACAAGTGGACTGATACTATTAATTTTCTATTGTATAGGTGTCGATCTGACAAAAACCAAAATGTTTAAGATAAAAAATTTCCTTTTTATATGAAGTCAAAGACCTACTTGTAATTAATAAATGCACATAAGAATGCCAACTAGCCTGTCTTTTATAAATTCAAGTACTACTGATTTAACTCAGTGTAGAGATGTACCAGGTTCCAGTGGAGAGCTGTGCTCAGCACCAGGGCCTTGGGTGAGAATTGCTGCAGCCAGTCCTGTGCTGTCTGAGGGGCTGCCCTCGTCTGTGCAGGGGCCGGGACAGCCAGGGGTTAGGATTTACGTTTGGTTGTTTATATTGTTATTTTAGATAAAAACAGTATCAAAGTTTGCTTATACCAAATCTTCAAGTACTGCAAACTTGTCTTGATTAGGAGGGATTGCTGATAGCTCACTGTGGTGTTAGATATGAATCTGAGGGTATAAGAAGGGAAGTAAAGAAAGATTGAAGCACATGGAAGAATGTAAGGTAAACAGCAATGCCTTGCAGTATGCTGAAAACTTATTTATAGTGTGGTATGTTAACAGTGTAGTACTGGTAGAATAAAGGTCTATCAGGTTTTGACCTTAAATAGTCTAAGGCTGTGTAGATACTTTTACGATTACGCTATTTTACTTTCATTTGCTTTAAGGTAGGTGAAAACAAAATGAACAAGTAGCCTCTTTCAGTGCAGTGCTAATTTTGTCCTATTATACACCGAGAGATCACAAATCAAAATCACGTACTTAGTTCACAAAAGAAATTGTCACCACTGCAGTGGGAAGGCACTGTATGAAATTTTGGCAAAAAGGTTACCTTGAGTTTTATTTCATTTAATTAAGCACTATTTGGTATCTCTCAAGTAAG
Source organism: Psilopsiagon aurifrons (assembly GCA_025447955.1). Taxonomy (NCBI): domain Eukaryota; kingdom Metazoa; phylum Chordata; class Aves; order Psittaciformes; family Psittacidae; genus Psilopsiagon; species Psilopsiagon aurifrons. The sequence goes on along the minus strand of JAOEHY010036784.1, from coordinate 21,498 downwards.
ACAATTCAGTCCAAAGCAAATGCTTTCATGGAGACTGACAATCAAGTTTAGGAGCTGACAGTATTCTTGTGTAGCCCTCAGTGCCAGGTGTCGTGGTCACATTCTCCCATACGTGTGTTCAGGCACAGGCTATCTGCACTGTCTGTGGGCAGCCTTTAACTTCTCTGCTGCTCCAGCGCTGGCTGTTCCCTCAGTCTATCATGAGAGTCCCTTCTTACCACCGTACTAGCATGCAGTCTCCGTTCTCTATTGAGTAGAACTGCAAAGGCTTTAAGTCATTGTCTAGTTCCACTTCTTTTCCTTCCAGCTAGAAATAAGAAAGGAAAAAAACCTGATCAGACTTACACTGAAACCTGCTCATGTAAACCAAATATAGATCAGGCAGTTGCAGTCAGGGAGGATCTGGCATATTACAGGAATGAAATTAGGTCCTAAATTACAGCATGAAGTCTGGCCTTCTTAAGTGTCATTAGGTAGGATTTTAGAACGTGCTATTGCCCTCTAGCAGCATGCAGTGTTTTATTGTTGAATTACCCATTTTTAACTTACTTTAGAACTTTCATAGGACAGTTTCAGTTCTGAACCAGGAATTTTCAGTAGGCGATACAGCAATCCTTTGACCCTCTGAATAGTCATAGACTCTGCCAAGGGGAAAGAAAGAGAAGTTATTAGAAAAATGCTGCTAGCACTGAGCTGTAGCAAAGTACTATACTTGCTTATAGCAACAGTGAAAGGCTGTATTGCTGCTTCAGTTCTAACACTGCAATAATACCTTTTGTACCTGAAACCATAACTGCTAATATAAGCTGAAAATGTTTTAATCTCTGGGGGATAGGCCAGGATATGCTACTGTGGTTCAAGCACTCTGATCCCCTGTACCAAACTCAAGTGTTACAGCTTCACAATTTACCTTTTTTGAGTGTGTATTTACTATGTGCTAAACCAAGTGACCTTTGGGACATGCACCAGTTAGGTTCTGACCACTTGCTTCTGGTGACTGTTCCTTGGTTTTCATTACCAGGAATTGGCTTTCCCAGCACAAAAAAAAGTGAATGTCCCTGTGGAACTAACACCATTCTTAGAAATGGCATTACATTAAGTACTCCCAAACCAATTGCCAGCAGAGTTGTAGAGTGCTTTATATTACTAAGTCACTTACACAAAGGGATATTTTTTGTAATGGATCTGGAATGAGTAAATGTGGTTTGTTCCAGAGGAGATACCTGTGTTTGCAATAGATACACTCAATTTTTTGGTTGAACTTTCACTTCTTTTGAAGCTTTACCTAAAGGCACAGCAATAGTGAGTTATTCCTGTAATACACATTGTACTTAGACAAATATTTTTCTATCAAACATTTTTGTAAAAGCTGTATCTATCTGATTTTATGCAACTTGTGATAATAAATGTGATTTTTATTTTAGAATAAAAAGCTTGAGTAAGTCTTTTTTCTCAGACTCCATTTCACATCTTTTCCAAAGCACCAGTCTGATTAGGAACAAAGTCTATTCATTCTAGTCTCACTGCAGGCGCTAAAACTTCAAAAGACAAATCTGATAAAGGTCAGAATGAGATTTCTAACTTAATGTTTTAGATACTAGACCTTATTATCTTGTTATTTAGTAATACTGTTATGAGATTTCGTAGTTGTTAATTAGCCTTTGATTGCCTCAAACGTATTTATCATGAAATCAGCTTTCAATCTTCAAGCCGGACTTAAAGTAAGTATGAAGGTCAGAAAAATGATGGCTTTTTCAAACAATTTCTGCTTTTGTCATTTCTTTATATGACAGACTTGTCAGGGGAGAATCTTCAGGAGCCAACAAAGCCAGAGGCAGCTGCCATTCTTTAACACAGTTATTGGCAAAGGAGCTACAAATGAACTACTTTAAACACAAGCCAAGACTTCTTACCTGGTAGCTTTTTCTGTACTGGCTTCTGTTCAGGTTTCTCAGGACATTTAATTGTCAAAGCTAAGGGAAAGAAGGTGAGGTATTAGTGAATGAATGTTAAGTCCTGGCAGGAGCAGAGTCTTTCTAGTCTGTTTTTATTATGAATTGTTTCCCCTAGCTTAGCTTGATCTGCTTCGTTAGGACATACCCTGCATCTGAGCTGCTAAGACAGCAGCGAGTCATTCTCTGAAAAAATGCAAGTAATTTTATTAAAATAATCACATTTTTATTGATCTTTGGTGAAAAGATCGATAGGGAAATATTGTAGGGAAAATATTTTAAAAGTGACTCCCTAATACTTGGGTTTTTGGTTCAAAGGAGCATTTACCTAAAATGCTTAATTTCTAGTTAGCTTTTTAAAAGAATCTGCAGTAGAATGGAAACTGCTTACTAATTTAAAGCAGGTTTTTGACCCTCACTATCTCCAAAGCACCATACAAGCACATTTTATGGAAGTTATTAGCCCAATTCTCTCTACAGACATTAAAAGACTCTGCCTTAAGAAAAGGTTTCTATTATGTCTAGCCAACTAGATTCCTTCCACCTAAATGCATTAGAATGTAATGCCTTAAAATGCTCTTTTGCCCATGGAGGGAAAACAAAAGGTTCAGTTCTATCAACTGACAAAGCTAAGTGAATTTCTAAGTCCGGGATGTAACCTAATTTATACCAAAGCTACCCAGTTTTCTAAGAAGCTATGATAAACATTATCAGAAACCAGTGTAGCTATTGAGGTTAAAATCTCAAATGTCTTCTATATAGAAGCCATTCACACTGTTAAAGCAGAATATTGATTACCTTTATTCTCCTTTAAGTCTTAATTAAGAAAATAATTTGGCTTGAGTTGAGGGGGAAATGACAACAGAGGGCACAGAGGCAGGTATCTGGCCAAGCTCCTTGATACACACAGTTCAGAGAAGCAGAATTGCAAGCTGGACCTCTGTGACATCTGAAAGGCTTTTGAACCTTTTGTTCTCCACATCCACCCAGGAAACACTGAGCTTGTAAAATATTTTAGACGCAGAAGGAAAAATTTTGACCATTTCTGGCCTCTTACTCAGAAGCTGATTTTTCAGAGTCAAGGGCTGTTGTGCCTTCAGTTCTCCTTCTTCAGGCGCACCATATTCTGTGTGAAGGAAAAGTGCCCGTATTCATGAACCCTTCAAAGACTCAAACCCAGGAATAGACCGAAGAGCACTGCAGTGTTGTATCAGGCACACGCCTGCTGCCTCAGGTCCCTCAGCAGCTAGATTACTGCCTATAGAAGGTGGTGGGCTCCTGCAAAGCGAGGTGCTGCAGGCATGAGTATGGATTGACTGCTAAAGCACTTTAGGAGGGTGCACAGGCACATGGATGGGGTGGAGCAGGTGGCTCAAGGAGGTGCTGTGTAACATTCCTATTTTAAAAAAGCCCCATGTGGAGATAGCCACTGCCTGCAGTACCTTGAGTTCGTGAGCAGATGCTCACAGGTGTCATATCTGAGGCAGCAGTGCTATGCAAAAGCCATTTGCATGCAGGCCTCCAGTGGGGTGGGCTCTCCTAAGGCAGCATGTGAAAAAGGCAACAAAGGGCAGGGGAACTGAAGAGACAAAACCAGTGCTACCACAGTGCCAGGAGTAAGGAAAATCAGTTTTACTGTACTTGTACTTACTAAGACAAAGCAATGGGTATCTGGGATGAGCAGCAAGAAATTCTTCACTTGGATTGTTCTTCTCCGGGTTCCAATTCCCACCAGCTGCTAACCAGTCATTTCCAAATATTTTGCGATAATCAAGCTCTGCTCCTTTTCTTTCAGCAGGAGGGATCTGTACGGACACAGGAATGGTGCATAATTTAATTACACAACTTTCCAGAGAAGCAAATCTAATTAATGACATGACTCCTTGCTCTTACTTAGGTCATCAGTATGTTTTGTTGCTACCAAGAACCTTACAAACCCTATCACCAAGTACTGACTGCTCCATACAGTGCAGCACAGTACATTCAGAACCTTGAAAACACAACCTCCATGTACTGACTGATTCATAAATGAATGTTATGTACAGATGATGCTGTACACGATGACACAAGGATGTTTTTTGTAGCTATAGAACAGATACCACTTCTGATCAAGCTGAAAGCTTGATTTGGTTTAGATAAACCAAATCTAGTAGCCATTGTCCTACTGCAGAAGGCAAGTGCTTGTATTGCTGACAATGAAACAGCTATGCTGCTTTTTCATCTTTTTTTCCTTTGCCAGATGTTTTTTGTTAACAGTCCTGCAACTTCAACATGACTTAGGCACTTGGTAGAAAACACATTCCCTCTCCCTTGTCAGCAGCATTCACAAACAGGGCTGGATCATGTAACCCTAAGGAGTGCCCAACTGACAGGCAATGGAACAGCTGGCAGATTTCTTGCACCCAAACAGTAACCTTAAAAGGAACTGAAACCAATTCTTGAGGCACTGATTTTATGCTTTTCCCCAGGTTCATGCAAATTGTTGAAATATCACGTACCTCAGACTTGTTCAAAACCTCCAATTGACTTATCTTGGCAATAATGAGCTGTCTCAGGGTCTCTGGGTTCTTCTCTGTGTCCATGAAAGGGTTATTGTGACACTGCAGTGACCGCAGACTTGGCAGTTTATCAAGCTCATTGATGGATGACCACTGAAATGGAAGGAAGGGAACAATCTTTTGAGGAAACATAAAACATTCTTCATTCTGGAACAATACAAAGTAACACTGACCTTTCCTGTACAATGACCATGACTGAAATTAAGTCTTTTGGTCAGAAGAATTAAGTACTTTCAACCTGTTCATTTAGCTTAGGAAAAAAAAAAACAAACCATTTCACTTAACCTGTGGAAAAAAAAAGTAAACAAATGAGGCACTAGTCAGCATTTTAGATCCTTAGACTTCCACAGGAGGAATTACGAGGTAGCAGAGAGATAAGACCATAAACATCGTTAACTGAGACATTAAGAAATGTTTTTAAATAATGCCTCTGTGTTGATCAAAACACTCAGTAGTTACCTCAGGACCTCATACATACAAAGAAATTTTAAACAAGCAAACTGAAAGTTACTCTCAAAGAGACACGGATGGACAAACTACAGCAGTCTGACCCACCTGTGATATTTTATTGTCATTTATCGCAAGGTGCTTTAGTGAAGGAAACATTTTAGTCTTGCATCCTAGGAAAAGAAGTAAATTTACAAAATAAACTTTAAAGAAACAGAAAACTTTAAATAAACAGAACTATAGAGCTGTAAATAAATTACTACTTCTACATACCAAATCCAGCGTCGGGAAAGTCAATAGAAGCTATTCCGCTGTTCCTAAGTATCAGCTGTTCTAATCTGAAATTTAATAGATACAATGATTACTGTACAAAGCACAAATGAACAGCAGCTTCACAGGCAGTACCCAGACTCCAGCGGAGTGTCCAGAGAGTAATGTATAATAATTCCAAGCTTTCTGAATGGCTCCTGGATTTAAATAGCTTGCAGCTTTTTAAATCATATCTGCTATTTTGGTGTACAGCGCAAGACAGTAATTCCACAAATCAGTGAAACTATTGTATTAGTCCCACAGCTTTCCAGTCTCTGTAATCAAAGTGCTTCAGGAACACACACCTCCTTGCCTTGGATAGTAAGCCCAAAGCAAGGAATCACAGCTCAAGCTACAACTACCATAAAGACGCTGCTATGGAGAGTACAGTAAACTGGGAGCGTCTGTGTAAAGGCTGTTAGCACAGACATTCTTCTGAGAAAATGGAAACACATTTACCCAATGCAGTATGGGGATCATACTGTTGGATTTGTTTGGTTTGGAGTTTCGGGGGGTTTTTTAGGTTTTGAAGCACATCTCTTTCAAAGTCTTTAAGCTACCCCCAAAACCACTGAAACTTCCAAAAGTGCCACTCACTTATACCGGGAGAGTGAAAACATAACTTTCTCCATAGTTAATAATCATCACCAGGTAACAGCAACAGGGATGAATTATCACCATACTCTTTTACTTCCCTCCAACCCCTCTATGTTTTGCTTTCTTTACAAAGGACAAGTAAGTAGAGGCCATGGGGTTACAGTGCTCATGATGGCAATGTCCATCACTGATCACCTTTAGCGTGTCAGCCGCAGGAGTGACACCTTCCAGCAAAACTGCCCAACCTCTTCTGGCAGGCTCAGTTGACCCTGAGGTGGCTGTGCCACTACTGGTGAGCCTGCACTGTGCTGACATGGTCAGAAAACTGCTCCTAAAAAACAACTTCCACAGCTCCTCTGCTCTGCCACTCCACACAAACTGTACATTCCTGTCATCTTGGATAAAACCCCGTCCCTACTAATATATAAATAACTTAGTAACGTGACAAATCACTTTAGTTTCATAAGTATATAGTGAAAACCTAGTGACACACCACTTAACAATGTGTTACTATACAACAAAAATAAGGTTACATTAAAGCAGCTCAATTAAATAATTCAGTTACTCTCCTCAAGAGGGCAAAACGCCTGTATTTCAATATTCCATAAATCTTCCATGCAACATCAATACTATCATGCTCAGTCAACAAAGGCTATGGAGATGACCATCTAGGACAAAGAATTTCTAGCAGATTTGTTTAATAGCTACCTGGGGAGATGTGCTATTAGATGCAGCTGATTTCCATCCAGTAACTGGTTGTCTGAAAGGTCTAACAACTTCAGGGTCTGCAAGACATTATCAGGCCTGCCACAGTGGGGAAAAGAAACACAGAACATTTAATGCTATTTGTTAATGAAAACGATTCTTTTCTAAGGAACAGCATGCAAATAATTGCATACATTTATAAATATTCTGCAGTTTGCATCATTTATTTTACAATTATGTCACAGTAATGTAAACATCAGAGGAATGTAACTTTATCTGCTACTTAACTGCACTACATCAGTCACAAACAACTGACATACATTATCATCTTACCTTTCCAAAACCATAATATTATTAGAAGTAAGGTACAATTCTTCAAGTCTTGGCCATCCCGGAGCACAAAGAAGAACCTAAGAGCAAAAGTTCATTTAATATAGCAAAAGTTGGGAAAAAATATTCCAGAAATCATGCAGATTTCCTCAGAACATGTTCAGAAGAAGGCATGGCTCCCAAACCCAGAGAAACAAGCATTACAGATTCCCTGGCCCTCTCTTTTGCGCAGCTGGCTCTTTCCTGTGTCTGAGTCTGCCAGCACAGATGACACCAAAGGGGTTCTGCAGTCACAGCACCTACAGTTCCAGGCTTGAGGCCAACAGCCACCCTACCTCAGACTGTTTGACCTGGAAACCGAGTTTATTCAACAGGGCTGGAGCAACCAGATTCTACCTATGATGACTAGAGGAAATGGCAGTATATACTTGACTTCTTGAACATATGCACATCCCACCAGGTCTGACAGAGACTTTTTGAATGTCTTAATCAGAGCTTGAAGGCTTTCCTGCTATGAGACCATGCCAGCACATGAAACCATTAAAACCCAAGACCTGCATAAGTCAGCACATATCCTGAAGTTTTCAAGTACTCTAAAGGAAACAAATCAGTTCAAAAAGGCCACAAACTAAACAAAGATGCACTTGCTTTGTACCTTGTACCTTTAATTACATTAAAAAAACCCATTATTTTATAAAATTTATTTTTTGCAAACATCTACAGCAGATAACACAACTTTTACAAATAAACACTTATTACAAAGCAATAGATATTGCTGGCATAAAGCCCAGTTTCATATGTAATTGTGACAGTGCCAAAAACGTTGCAGTTCTGGCAATGGATTTCCATCAGCACTGGAACTGTCTGGTTTTCTACAGATTTGTGCCTGTGAATGGCAAAGTAATTTTTTCACTGAGGTTTTTGTGTGTATTCTCCAGAGCCAAATTAAATGTGAGATCATCCTGCTGCTCCTTCTTTGGTGAGAACTTACAAGGCGCTGTCCTCTTATTTTCAGGGAACTTGTAGGTAATAAGTTATTGTTAAGCTCTCACTTCTTTTTGCAATGTGTTTGTAATTGGGCAGCAGATTCAATGGTTTGGAGAAGAACACAGACACGCACATGCACAGCATAATTGCCTAAAGCTTGTTTTCACAGGAGGTTACAAAGCAGTGCAGTTCAGAGGTCTGGACAATCAAATTCGATTTGTTACATATATAGCTAACCAATTACCCTGTAAATGTCCTCTGCCCTAGACACCAAAAAGCCTCCTTTCATCAGCTCTCTCTTCTTCACTCTCTCTGTTACTGCTGTATGAAGTTACACAGCTGGAAGTATGTGTAACTGTCTCATTATACATACGCTACAAACTGTTTCATTATACATACACTACAAACTGTTAACACTGGGATTTCTTCAAGCAGCATATGATTTAGGGCTCAGCTGCTTCACACCCCCAAAAATGAAACATCATCCTGTTGCCATATCTGCAACATACGTAAACTTAGAAACTCAAATACAAGTTTTCCTGCTCCAGAGCAAGAGCAGAGAAGACCAATATTTTCTCTCTCCAATTTGGACAGTGTTTCCCTACGTCAGGAAGACAAACTGAAAGTTTTCCTAATAGCGAGGAGGAAGTGTGAAGAGAAGCCTGTAGAGTCAAGAGAATTCAGGTGTACTTTTGCTAGAGAGAACTTCTGGGGCATTTCCCCCCCAAAGCCCTGCACTGTGATGAATGGAACAGAAAAACTGCACAAAACTGAAGTATTAGAGGACTTGGACAGACTGACCAAATGACTAGAAAACTGCCACAACCAAATGATCGTCACATCGCATTTCTAAGAAACTTAAAATGCATTAATCCAATTTCCAGGTCAATGGTGTGTAACTGTAAGGCGTTTTACAGGACATCATTCCCCCCTTGAAGGTCATATATTATATTTTGAACAATCAATTGACAATTACACAGTAATAAGCTCTTTTACTTATATGTTAATAGAAACCTCAAATGTATTTAGATATAAGCATAATGAAAGCACTTTTTGGAAAAGCAATGCTGAAGGCATGTAAATGTGGAGTTATACATAGTTGTGGAAGTGAAGCCTGTCAATCTACTGTGAAAAATATTTCAAAAGAGAGGAATAACTGAAAAAAGCCCCAAAGTTTTCTTTTCTATACTATCCCCATACCATATACTCCTATATATGGCAGTAAGTTACTTTGAAATGCTGTTCACCATTAAATTGTTTTTATTTTAATTCAAACATTTCTAGGATTTTCAGACTTTGCTTATATTTCCTTTGACAATCACTGTATTTCTTTTTTTGCCTGGGTCATATTCATCATTATTTTCTATTAAAACCCTGACTTTTCAAAGTAACTCCCCATACAGCTTCAGCAATCGTGTTTTCAAGTGGTTTGTTCATAGAGTGCTAGGGTCAGGTAGGCCCCTTTATTTTTTCCCTTTTGTGCGACTGCCCTGCAACACCACTTTTAAGCATGGGCTTGTGTCTCCCCAGTTCTAAAGGAAAAAAAAAAATCAAACAAATTTCAACTTTGTGAAAAAAGATTTCTGAACCAAAAATGTCTTTCCTGCGTACGATGAGACATCAGCTAGAGCAGAGTTCCACAGCCAATTGCAAGTGCTATGTCATTTTAAACTGTTCTGACTAACCCAAGGCTTCTTTCTGAAACTCAGTTACCACCTGAGAACTCTGGTGGGTCTGCAGCCAGGGCTCCGACCAGCCTTTCTGCCACTCTAGCATGGAGGAGAGCTGCTGGCAGCTGCCAACATTTTAGACAACACAAGGAATGCACCAATTTATCCGGATAAGCACTAAGTGACATTTGAAGTATTTGCAGCCACTTCATTCTTCCATTCACTTCACCATTCATATTGCTGCTGATATGGAAGGATTATCAACTGTCCTAGCATAAACCCCACTGACAATAAGTGCACAGTGAATGGATGCAAAACAGAAATATAGCAGCCCCCCTGCAAGTGAAAAAATGAAGGAGTTTATTATTTCAAGGCCAGTTTTGGGAAGTGCTCTATTACTGGATTGTGGCTGGCAGCGAAACCATGAAAATTCAGGTAAACTCACAATGCAGTGCACACAAAATCTGCGTCTGAGAAATCCAACTGATGGGCTTGATTTACAAGCTGTGGTAAGTAACATGGCACTACTGATGTGCTTTGTAAGCTCCATCTCAGAAAACAGGCCTACTGCTAACATATTTAAAAACAGGGCACCATTCTTAGTAAGACGTCGTATTAGGGGAGAGGCATTTACATGTTTCCCTGAAACAAACCAGAGCTTCGTTTATTCTGAGCTGCATATAACCAGGCATCTTGTATTTCAAAGCTGGTCAGTATGTGCGAAGATACTAAGCCAACCTCCTGCTGATGCAAAGTTGATGCTGATACAAGTACTTTGCGTCATAATGACATACATTCTTTCCATTTCATTTGTGCTATTACATGCTTAAAAACAGAGATAAACCTTTAATACCTACAAGGAACTAGAAAGTCTTCATTCACACAAACCTCTGGGACATGAAGTTATATCATACTCCAACTGCTTTATCTTGACTTGGTTATTTACAAATGCAGTCGAAGTTAAACATTTCTTCGTAGACTCCTGTGCCAATATAACTTCCTAGGCTGTGTACCAGCTATGTTAGTTACTACATAACTAGCAGTTACATGCCACAGCACCTTGTCTCAGGATGACTACATTTCAGTAGAGTACCATAATAGAGAAATGTTCAGTGTGCTTTCCTTGCCTCAAAAACCTAGTAACACAAATAAAACCAGGAAAGGTTATTACCTCTGTCCATGTTATTGCAGTTTGATTAAGTGCCAGAACCCTCAGTTTTGAAAATACACTGGATACAGAAGTTGATGTAGATGGAAATTTCATTTTGTTTCCACTGTGTAAAAAGAACAATTATTAACATAATGAATAATTGCACCTATTTAAGTCACTGATACAGAATTACATATTAAAGACAAAACCAATTTGCACAAAAAAAAAATTAAGAAGTCACTGCCAAGGTGTCACGTATTTTAAACTACTATAAAATATCTCTCTAGTTATGTTCAAACTTTTCTAATTTACTTTCCTACTTTCATTTATTCTTCTGTTCCCTCCTTTCCACCTTTTCCTCCCCTAAGTTTTGAGTATAAGAAGAATGATTTTCATTAAATGAAGAAAGTCAGATTTTGGACTTAAACACCTTAGAGCCTACATGGCCATCCAGACCCCAGTAAAAGAATGGATGTAAAACCCACTCTTGATAACAAAATATCTCTATAAAATAGTTAAAAGATTCTCAAATCTTTTAACTAATCCTCAAATTAGTTTTCATTACTCACTCCTGAACAAAAGGTTTTATTTCTTTCCTAAGGTCCACTCTACCTGAATATGATGATAAAAACCTCCCAATATACATATACTCACACATGTATGAGTTAAATTTCCCCATTTCAAGAAGCTCTTAGAGAGCTGGAGGATGATTGATCACTCTTACTTCCTTCCAACATTGCTTGCACAAAATGTCACTAACAGACTTACCTGCCAACATCTTCCTTTTTTAAAGTAAACAAAGTCAGAACAATAAAAACCAAATTCAAACTATTTCAGTTGGTAGTCATAAGCATCACATTCCATCACCAGTCCCATTTCGCTTTTCAATTTTATCACAAATAACTTCTGGAAACCCTTCAATCTAGACCACACTCTTTAGCAATGAAAACCTGAAAAAGTTATTCTATGTGAATTAAAATAAATTCTCTACATTCTCATGCATGCTGACAATAATAAACCAGGACAACATCTGCTCTAGGCAAACAGATTTACGAATAGCACCCAGGTTGCAAACAGCTGTACAGTGCTAAATAAAGAAAAGAGAACACCCACAGCTATTTAAAAAAAAAACATTTTTCTCAGATTGACTCTAAGAACAAATACAAAAACTGGGGTCATTTTTTAATTAAACTTGGTATTTCAGTTTAGCTTACATCACTTTCAACTGTTTCAGCTACACTGTGTGTATTGTATAAGGAAGACTTTGGAAGCTGCTAATCTCAACACCAGTCTCCAAGACTCAAAACATAGTATTTTGGGTTTCTGCCTTCACTCCTATTGCCCTCCTGCTGTCTTCAATGACTAGTACAACCTCCAAAGCAGCTGAAAACTCTGCTTGAAGAGTCAGCAGTCTAGATGTTAACCTCAACAACAAAACAAACCTCCTAAAGTTGCACCTCTAACACTCAAAAATTAGTGGTTTAGGCTGCTGCCTCTTTACAGACTTTAATCCATTGTGTCAGTTATCAGCAGAAAACTATTCTGGCACGTGTCAAACACAGTGTGTAGGTGTGTACTAGAAATGTAAGCACCCAAAGAGTCTGACCTGCTGCACTCGCATACAGCAAGCGTGGCCATGTATGTTATGAAGCTGGGCTCCACACTGCAAACCAGACTCGCTGCACACACACAATGTGGATGCATACACATGTTAAGCCAGTTCTGCTTTGTGGCAAACTAAGCTTTTAAATCATGAGAATTAATTGTCTTAGGTGTCACAGAAGTGTATAAGGGCATCTTACAATGCTGTAAACCTAGGTAAAATTCTACAGCACTCTCTAAAAATCTAGAATGCATTTTAAACCAGGCTCCTTAGCCAACAAGCCACTTAACAGATTTCATAATTTTTATGTAATGTAGAATACATTGACAAATGTCTAAATTCCTGTGAATCTTTAATGGATGAAATCTGTGTTCCATTTTTCAGACAACCAGGATTTTTCTAATTTTACAAAACTCCAAGCAACATCCATCTGTCCCAAGCACTTCCCCTGAATTTAGTTTGACATAGATGCTAAAGTCCTAAGGATCTGCTCTTGAAAAGGAATGTCTGAAAAATATACACATTCATGAGTTGTTTAAGGACAAACCTTTTAAAAACAAGTATTATCCCATTAATATGAGTATTGAGGCACCTAGCTACCTTTAGAAAGCTGACCCTGTGTCTAAAAGAGCCTTTTCTTTTTTTTATCTCCAACCTAAAAGAACAGAAACCCAAATATGAGTATTTATACCTGACATTAAGCGTTTCCAGATTTTGAACTTCGGAAGCAATAGCTGTTACTGTCTCCCAAGATGATATTAGATTTTTTGATAGATTTATATGCTTGATATCTGAAATTTCACGTTAAGAAAAATAAAGTTATCTAAAATCTGAACTGTCTTTTCAGAAATTAGAATTAGGTTTTGGTTCTGAATCAAATAAACATAAATAGATTACATTTGTTAGGGCTAGGAAATACTATTACATATTATAATATCTAATATATATTGTTACAACAAATTGTATTTCAATTTGTGGTTGGGAAATGGTCTACAGATTTATAAAAGAGCTTAACTTTACAAATCTAAAATGGATTATTTTCTGCATTGGCAGGAACTCCTACCAGTCCTTTTAAATGAAGAAGTAATACCTGCTTTGTATTTCTGCAACATTGCTACAACACACAGTATACTGAATAAATTATTTATTACATGTTGGAAACCTCTGGTGCCTACAAGACATCTCGGTTATATTTTTATGGGGTTATCCATTCTAGAGCTAAATTTGAAAAATAATCAAACAAAACATTTCTGAAGCCTTCTGAAGTTGCAGTCACAGCAGCAACCTATGACCATATTTCCATTTCTATCTACACTTTGCATTCCCTCTCAAAAACTGTAGGCATCTACTTTTTAACTCTGTAAACACTACATTAAGCTTCTAAATATAAACTGCAGTTTTCAACATTTTTTTAATAAAAGGATACAGATCATTCATTGAAGTGAACACCTGGAATGCTAAAAGTATGTACTTTATTTGTGGTATCACACAATACAGCAAAAGAAAGGATACTAGGACATGTTCTGCTGATTTCCTCTTTCTGACCAGCATGGCTCACTGCACACTCACACACTGAGATATCTACCAGTTGGTTCAGCTGGCTAAATGAGAAAGAACATTCCGTTAAGTAATCTTCAAACAGAAATAGGTACATTATATAACTACCTGGTTGTTACAACCAGATAATATTCTTTGCATACATATTGCCTCCTTTAGAATTAGAAACACGCAGACTGCTACGTCGAGTGTCTTTCTTGAAAACACACCCATCTTTTCTATTTTTTTGCCTTTATATTGCTACTACAAAATAGGTCTGGCTGAACCGTAACCCCAACCCCCAACAACCCAACCAACCCTAATCCAACTTCAGAGAGACTGATAAACCAGACAAAATACAGCTACTTAAACTGGAATTTAATTAGATGCTCCAAGTTAAACAGGTTTCTTGCAATACTTTTTGCAAAGCTTTGGGCGTTCTTTGTATCACTTACCAAAAAAAGACAAAAAAAAAAAAAAAGTATTTTCAACTGCTTATGTTCTAGGAGACAAAGGGAGAAAAGTTGTGGAGTATCAGCTCAGAAGGAGACTGCCATCTACTGAACTGATACCTCTACTGCTAGAGGTCATTAAAACTGTGCTCTATTACACTTCAGTAAGTTATTTCCTTTCTTATCCTTCCAGACACATGAACATGACATGAACTGCCTGAAAGACTTCTTCATTATCAGTACAGTGACTTTCTGCCTTTCCTCTCTTTGTTACAAAATCATTACTGATATGAGTAAACAAAGATTAAATAATACCATACAATATTAAGAAAATACAAAAGTACATATATTTAAAACGGACCATGCATGTGTACAATTTATCTCACTCATTTCTCTCCAGATATCATGCCCTACTTCATGAAATCAAAATGAGGACTGTGAGCACTCAAACATGACATAATCCCAGTTTTTATTTGTAAAACAGGCAAATTATGAAGCCACAGTAAGATTTCTTGTCTCTTCCATCATAGCGCACTTTGGCTTACTTTCAGAGATATGACCATATTATATGCAAGGCAGTCAGCTTCCTTTCCTTATAGCTGAACTACTACTTGACTAATCAAGCGCTAAGTTGTCTCTTAGATTTTCATATATTACACTTGCCTTTGTTGTTCTGCAATAGAATCCATGCCAACAAATTCCACAGTCTTCTTTCCAAATACTAATGTATTCTCTGTCTCGTGTTGAGCATCTTGCTCATCATTCAGTCCATACCGATTCTTTACTGCAGTAAGAAAATCTACTCCAAAATTTGCCTTGTTTGGCCGGATAAATGATCCTCCTCTTGGATGCCTAGAACAGAATAGCCAGGAAAAGGTGAAATATGAAGAGATACCATAACAATGACGTGTCTCAAAAGTACTAATTATTACGTTTATTAAACGCTGCAGACCAAAGCAGTCAAAAGACAATTCTACAGGCTAATCACTGCCCCCAGTATTGAGACCAGGTAAAACTTACAAAGTATCTTTGATCATATTTGACCCAACAAGTTCACAT
The DNA here is from genome assembly GCA_025447955.1 of Psilopsiagon aurifrons. Classification (NCBI taxonomy): domain Eukaryota; kingdom Metazoa; phylum Chordata; class Aves; order Psittaciformes; family Psittacidae; genus Psilopsiagon; species Psilopsiagon aurifrons. Next base: position 6,143 of record JAOEHY010036784.1, on the reverse strand, counting down.
TGTGAAATGGCACAAGAACTGCAGCACCAGATCTCCAAATGTACTTGCACATCAAAATTACAATGGCAGTGCCATTATCAGAAATAACTACCACACTCACTATAAAATAAGGTTTTCCAGAAAATTAAGTTTCTACCACACACTTGTAATTCTGTAAGAACGCAGCCTTGTCCTTCCATCCACACAAATGACACATGATGCAACTTGGACCACTTGGAACTCTTAAACTCAATCTTTGAAAAAATCTGATGCTAACTCAGTAACAATTCTGAAACTGAATATTTAACAGAATTATCCAGCTAATGAAGGTTCTACACAGTCCCACAAAGTTTCTTCATTTTTCTTGAGCACTGAATAAACTTTATTGCATGACAATTTCTTGCCACGCAATTGCTTTCACAATTTCCATCAAAGTTAGCAAGGAAACACAGTATTCAGGAAGAAGTGACAGAGACAAGTTGTGAGAATGGTATCACAGAGCAGGTGGAAGGATCTGATAGGAGGATCAGCCAGAAAACAGCAGGAAGAAAATTGGTAGTTATGATTACCTGTCTGCCTTCCAGCTGAGAAGAGAACAGACTCTGGTTGGAAAGTACCCAAGAGGAAGAAATCACTTATGTAAACAAAACTCCTCTTTCCAAAACAGCATGCAAACACCAAGTACCTAATTAGCAAACCATAATACAAACCATCAATGCTACAGAGTTGAAAATTATCTCAGAAAAACAGTAACTAGAGACCCTGAATCCTATGGACCTGTTACAAGCAGATGGAATAGCTTGGGCACCATATTTTCACATTTTTAGTAAAAAGGCAGTACTGGAAATTTCCTGGGCTAGTTTCATTCGTCAACCTTTCTATTGCCTGTCTAAGTGCTTCAGTACCCTAAAGGATCAGAGTAAAAATCACATATCGTTAACTTCAAAAATATTTTCAGTCTAGTTTTGCAGTGACTAAATTTTAGAGTGCAACAATTACAAAACAAGCAGAAAGGCATACTCTTAGAGAATGCAAATCCAGTGTGCACTTTCACGTTCAATAAGCATTTTCAATTCTCAGCATTCTTAATCCAGAATCTTCTTTTAAGTTTTTTCTTCCGTTCCTTCATAGCTTGCAAACATTTAGCTAGTTTAGATGCTGAACTTCCTCAAATGTAAAAATTATGGGCTTGTTTCTTAACACCACTCCTTAAAATAGTAAGAGGTATTTTCACCACCTTTACTACATCTCTTACCTGCAAGATATATTACTTCTGCATTTAATGAAGTCAAACAGCTTCATAAGTGGCAGATAGTGCAGGATGCTACTTCAGGCTCCGGAAAAACTTGTACTCTTGTCTACGTGTAATTCACCGTAGGTCCTGCAGTATGTTTATTCTGACATTTCCTGTCCTTTTTCCTATCACCTGGATTTTCCTCATTTGTCCTCACCATCCTTCTGCACTCAACAGTTCTGCTACTTTTCTTTCTCTGCTCTCCCAAAAACCCCCTCACCAGAACTAACCTAAGACCTCCATATCTGCATTCCTCCTGTCAGGCCATTTATCTCTGGTGAGGCCAAGCTCTTTAGGTCCCTCCATCACCACACTCACAAAGTTCATTTCTGTCCTCCCAGGTCACCATTTCTATTGGCACTTCTTTCCCCATTGTCTTTGTGGGAGTCAGTTCTATCCCTAGGAAAAACTGCAAAGGAAACTAGCTACCTTCACCCTTGTCTTTTTGAAGCTGCAAGGAAAGTATGCTGCATTTCTCTCTGAAGACCTTCCTATTTTTTGTTTCAACCACACAAAAAAATCACTAGTTTTCTCTCTCTTGTTCCTACCACTTCCAGCTACCATGGATGCTACCTTAGCTAATGTATACTGAAGTCCAATGTACAGCTTAAGTTTCTTTTTCAGCTCCACTCTATTAATTTGATCTACTTTTTCAAGAACTGTTACAGTGAGGGACAGAAAAGGAGACTGCAATAAGAATCTATTTCTGGGCAAAATGATCCTGTGCTCAGGGCGAGAGGTCACTTACCTCTAAGCTTTATTTCCCTAAAATATACTGCCTGTATTAATCTTCACATTAGGGAATATAAATTGTACAAGCTACATGACAACTAACAAGCAGCACCTGGACTCACAAAAAGAAATGCCTTTTAGCAATCAGTCGCCATAACTGGGAACTAAACAGATAAATCTGAATCCGAAGAGTCATCTAGCATGCCATGAGATGGAAGAACCTGCACACTACTGATCAACCTGACTTAAGCTGAACGTTCAGAAGTCTGAGAACAGGGATTTTGTACCTATGTATGTAAAATGTCCTGAAGCTAGGACAATACACTGTGCAGAAACTATGTGGTAGACGATGTGCTCCAAATTCCTGAAGTAGAAAATATGGAATATGCCTAAGTGGGGCTCTGACAACCAGCTGGCTTTAATGAATACTGACCCTTTTTACTGACTTTTAAAATAGAGAGGTTGACCCCAATGCCAGAAGTCAGCTTGTAGGACACTTTCTATTCATAATTCAGTAGCCAGAGGTGATACAGCCCATCTGTTAGCATGCCTAAGGTCCTTCAAAGATACTCATTAAAGTTTAGATTAACCATTCACTTCCACTAATTAACCATTTCCCTGAATAAGAGGAAATTTGGTATCATTCTTTGCTAACGTAAAACAAAACGGTGGCACTGCTCATCATTACAGGTATATGATGGCTCTTTTTTGTTAGAGAAATGCCACACACATACACTTCTCGGTACCGGAAGAATAATGCAGTAGTACATATACTGTGCTCTGCCAACAGTTACACACTTAAGCTGCGTGACTGCAGAAGCAAGCTTATGAGCCAGAAAGAGAGATCTCAGCTTTCTCAGCCTAGACAATAAAGGTGGATGGAAGGGCTTCTTTGACCAGTACCAGCTGTTTGCAATGATTATCTCAAGGCAAGTATCATCACAACTGGGGCACACACTACAAAGCTCATAAGGCATCATAAAATACAGCTAGCTGAATCCATGCATGTCTTTTCTAGATAGGCTCTTCCTCTTAGGGGAAGGTGCTCAACAGACCAGACTTCTTTTAGAAGAATCTACATACTGCAGTAAGGAAATTTTAGAACAGTCTGAGGTACCTGCAGCATCAAACACTTGTGATACTTAGCACTAATCTGCTATGGTGTATCAAATTCCTGACTGCACAGCAGAAGCTTTGAAAAGATCAGCAAGTACCTGAGGTTCTTTGCCACTTTACCCTCCTCAAACAAGCATTAAAGCTGAGTCTGTGCTTTTACAAAACAAGGAAAGCCAGACATCTGCAGGTCCAGATGCTATCTTCAGGTTCTGCTGGTGCACTGGACAACAGTTTTGTTTCAACACTGTTCAACTGACAGCAAAGAACAGAAGTCTCTGAGAGGTACAGTGATACACAGTGAAACAATCAAAACTTCCTAATCAAGAACTTTTGAGGCATCTTAGGGGTGCACTCTCCCTTCGCTGAAGGGCAATCTTCACAGACACTACAGTAATATTGACATCTTCCTATATTTGAAGAATTTGTTTGTGCTCTAAGTAGATATTCCTTGAGGTGAACCTGTCACTCTTGAAGGAGAGGTAGTGTAATTAAATATAAGCAGATCTTTTCGGCAGGAACATAAATTTCATGCAAACAGTAATGTGGTAAGTCAAAACTGCTCTCTGTAGATATAAAACCACATCTGTACTCAAATTATAAAACTCACCGAATAAGAAAAAACTAAACACAGGAAATGCCATTGCCAGGGCATTTTGGCATTTCAGGACTACACAAATATACAAAATTCAAACTTCTCACCAGAAGAAAACTTAATAACACAAAGAGGGGGAAAAAAAGGCCACAAAGATCTGAGAAGCAACTGAAATTCCCCCAGGCTGAAAACATCATAGAAACAAGCTTTACTACACTTCCATTTCTCTGGCTTGCTGTGAAAGTCAAACCTGGGGAAACATATCAGGATTTAATATGGTCAATACATTTGGTAACAATATCTGCTGAAATATCAGGATTCCTCTGGGAAGAACAAAACATTCTTTAGTGGGTAGGAACATGATCTTTTCAATTACGACTCAAAGTACTCTAAATATATGATTCACCAGGATGTTACTCCCATCTTGAGAGATAAGCAGAGAAGTATGTCATCTACTGTTGGGGAATCCACACATCTCCTCCAGCAAAACGGCAAGGATAAAACCAGCTGCTAAAATAGCAATGCCAGTGTAATCACTGCGCGTGAGCTGAATACTGACTGAGAGAAGGACTAAGGAAGATGACCCTTATGCCAGACTAAATGGGGGAAGCCAGACTGACTCCACTTGATTGGACGCATAAAAGAAGCTTGAACATCTGTAACTGTGGGGAGAAAGAAGAGGGTATCAGAGCAGCAGCTGAAACTTGGTTTGGTGCCTTCAAGTCACCCCACTTTGCTAGGCCAGATGCAGCTGCCTCCCAGCCATCTGGCAAGGCGCCCAGGTGAGCCTGCACGCAGCAAGAACAGACATCCTTGGGAGCAACAGGTATGTCCCCATCTCAGTGTGCTCGTGTGGCCTTGCTGGTGGTTTCTACCAGCATACATGTAACAGCCTGCAGGAACCAGCGCAGGGACACAAAAGCTGGAGCACCCATATCTCCCTCCAGAGGGTTAAGACACATTCCCAGGGGAGGTGCATGTGCTTGTAACTCACATCTCCCACAGTAGCACACGCATATAACTGCGTGAATGGGCATGTGGGACAAGAACTTATTTGAAAGCATACTCACATTTCAAAAGCTGTATTTAAATTTTAACACTATTTTAAGGCTTGATTACTCCTCGTTGCTCTTGAAGAAATGAAGAGGACCACTTATTTTAGTTACATGATACACTACTGCAACTGACAGCCAAAATAATAGCTTCCTCAGTTACTAGGAAACAAGAATTTATTATCAGGGGAAAAAAAAAGTCACAAAAATGCCACTGGAGTATGCATTGCCATTTCTAGCTAACCTGGTTGATGAACATATTCATCATGTCAGCACATTTTGAAGTTCATCTGTTTTGTTCTTCGGTTCTTAAGAAGTTTAATTAGCACCACATAATATATGACCCAGATAAGTGTACTGCCATGGAACATGAAAGTATAGGTCACATTCCCAAAAAGCTTACTGCAAAGACCATGTAAGTAAGCAGATCTTCTGATTTACTCAAACAAGAATTAAGAAGATCCTCTGAAACTGAGAATCTCAAATTCAGCTTTATTGTCCTCTTACGATCTCATTTTGAAATGTCATTCCAAAAGATTTATTTTTTAAAGGCATTGTTTTCTAAATTACCCTTAAAAAGAACTTTTAAATGTTCTCTCAGTGCATTTATTTACAGTAAAGCAACTTTATCGGTTGCTTCTGCTTATCAGACTTCAGAGAGAGAGAAAAGTAGGCTTGGTAAGTACAGGATAGTAATGATAACAGTTGAGGGGAAAAAAATATTTTTATATATGCATATATGTTATATAAAGAAACAAACTACTCAACAGTAGTAGTAAAGACATGTCATTTTAGTTTGTGGTTTAGGTTTGGGGTTTTTTAAGTATCTTTTTGATGAAATAAGGTAACCATTTTTTACTTAGGTTTGCCTACATCTTCACAATCAGTACAAAAACGAACTAGTCTGCACAGAGAAAGTTATGTCTGTGAGTCATGGTTGACTGCTGGAACTATTATTTGTTCTCTTAGACTCCACAAGGACCTTCTCTGGAACAAAGCAGAGTACAAAGAACAGGTATTGTAAGAACACGTTTAAGGATCACAACATTTAAATGTTATGGCTATATGCAGCTTCACTCTGAAAGTTGATTCTTACAACAAGACTTAAGACTGTGAGATCACTGTTTGAGATCTCACCTCCTGTGGCACACTAATAGCTGCTAGAAAAGCAAGAGTCTATACACATGCATATTGTCATGGGTTCAGCAGTAGCAGCCATTTTTTCTCTTTCTTAGTAGCTGGTGCAGCACTGTGTTTTTGACTTGCGGCCTGAGAACAGCGCTCATAACACCGTTGTTTTCAGTTATGGCTTAGTGATGTTTGGTCTGGCCAAGGACTTTTGGAGCCTCATGCTCTGCCAGGGAGGAGGGGGAGCCGG
>JAOEHY010036783.1:0-31281 GCA_025447955.1 Psilopsiagon aurifrons | reverse complement strand
AAGGCTGGGTTGGACAGAGCCTTGGGTGGCATGGTTTAGTGGGAGGTGTCCCTGCCCATGGCAGGGAGGTTGGAACTATATGATCTTAAGGTCCTTTCCAGTCCTAACTATTCTGTGATTCTATGATTCCAAGAAAAGAAAATGTTAACGTTTCTGTAAGTCTCTTTCTTCTTTTAGAAACAGTTCCTATTTTGAAATCATGAGAGACAAGTACGGATAGACATCCTACAGAGAAAAATAATTATAAATAACATTAAATAATTTAGGAAAATATTAATAAACTTTCCAGTAAATAACATAAGTTGCTGGGCTTGTATTTCTTCACTGCTACCAAATTTTTTTTTATTTGCTCTTCATGATTTTATTCTTTTCTCTCTTACTTGACAAGGTACCAGTTAAACACAAAATATGTTGAAAAATCTATTTTAGCCTTAATATTTTTTTTTTTCCCTTCATCTTAATTTGCCTCCAGTGTAAACATTTTATGAGTTTTGCTTCTTTTTCTGAAATCACTCTGGTGACACACAGAAAGGAAACCACAGTTCCTCTGAAGACAATAAAACAATCCTCACTGATTTCAGTCTTTCCAGCACTTGGCACCTCTGTTTCCCAGATGGGAGAAAGGGATAAATCTGTGTCCTTTCCTAACAGTGGAATGAAGTCTAGTGTTAAGCGGAAGGCAACACTTTATTTAAAATCTCTAGACATTATCACCCATGTACGCACAAAATACAACCTACCCTGACTTAATCAGACCTTTGTAGTTCTTACAGTTCTCAGTGTTAAGGCTCATACAGGAATCCTCCTATTATTCAGTCACATCTTTTAAAGTGCAACAGAATCCATATCATTGCAGAAAAGGATTAAAACTTCTTTATCTCATTTCATCACCTTTTTTTTTTTTTTTTTTAGTTTTTATGTCATTTAAGACTTATATTTAACATATATACGCTAGAGTCAAGTCCTAAAAAGATGTCAGTGCTATGCTTCAGACACTGCAGTCATGTTATTTTACCTATTTTAATTATCAACTTCAATCAGTTACTATTTTTCACATCATGCTTCAGACATACAAACAAATAAATACGTGTTACTGTTCGCATACTGACAAGTTTTCTTAATCAGTAGCATGGACACTTCAGTTTTAAGGGTAAATTATCCAGAGTGGAACTGTTTATTTACAGTTGCGTACAGTGTATGTTTTTTCTTAGGTCAGTCTTTTTAAGGCTTTTCAGTCTACAACATGTGGATTCTGTTTTTTTACAGTGTGACTTTCTGTAATTTCAGAGTGGATTTGGGTTTTTTTTTTTCCATTCTGCATTTTGTTTAACATTATCATTTTTGCTCTTGAATTAGAGATTGCACCTACTAAACTAAAATACTGATTCCTGAACTTCTGTGGTAAGTGTACCTCCTGTGCATTACCTTGAATAAACCTAAATATCAGGTTTAGGTCTCTGAAAAACACATGCAGTTTTGTTTATCTGTGGTCTTCTCTCCATCTTAGCTGAAATGTAGATTCTTGACCCAGTGCCCATTTTCAGACTTTATGCAGCCATAAATAAACTGTACACTTTTAGAACCAGTTATGCTACAATTCAATTATTGAATGGTAAAAAGTCAGTGTCAATAAAGTAATCTCAAAGAGACTTCTGACACAGAAGCAGTGATGTATCTTAGAAACAGACATGTATCACAGAAGGCTGCTTATTCACAGTGTCTATACTCATGAATTTAACAATGACATCTTTATGAGGGCAAAGCACTGTCAATCAACCTAAGACATGTAGGCAAACCCACTAATATTGCTACTAATTAAATTTATTATAAGGATAAGTCTCAAGATAGGACTAGGATTCACATTTTTTACAGAATCAGCACATCAAGATGAAATCCAAACTTGGCAGAACTAGTACAGTAAGCAGTGTAGAAACCATAACCTTTGTAGCATTTATATCACCAAAACCATTTCAAATCAATGAACGGGTATTTCAACAAGAATAAAGAAAGAAGACTTTCTTGTTTCAAAGAAAGCAGAAGTAGTGAGGAGGTAAAACCAAACTCATATGTAAACCCAATGGCACTCTCAACACTAAATTTCAAATAAGAACTTGCTCTTCAGGAAGACACATAATTAAGATGAAATATGCAGAATGCCCAGTGCCACAGGATATGAGTAATTTTTTGGTTTTTATACATTATAGAAAAGTTTTGAAGAAGGATTCCTGAGACCTACACAAGAAATGTCAAGCTGCATAAGAGCAAACAGTCAAAATAAATTATGCCACCTGAAAATGTATTTTATTTTCAGACTTCTCACCTATTAAAAACCTTTAAGAAAGAAAACATGGCTGCATTAATTGTGCTTGTTTATTGGTTACAGAATACTGTCCTTTAACAAAAATTCTTATCCAAGGACCTTATCCAAGGACCAAAACCTAGGATCTGGCCAAAGTTAGTGATTTAATTAGACTGTGAACTTCCGTAGCTATTTCTAATACGTGCATTTTTCTGGTCGGGCGGAAGACCCACCACAGCTAAATGTACATTTTTTTTGACCCATAAGGAAGAGCGAAGCCACTTATTGGACTCAGAGCAGAAGCATCAGAGAATAGGTGGCTTCCTGGCTGAATAAAGCAGCATGAAACCCAAAATTGGTTCTGTCTGCACTCACTCCAAATTGATATTGAAATCATCAAAACCTGCAGAAGAAATCATCAAGCTGCAGAACTTCATAAAATAAATAAATAAATAATCTAACAAGCAGTATGACTCGAAATAGCTAAGAAACTGTGGCAGGAATCAAAGCAGCAGCATTGGTAGTTCAAACCAGTATAAAGGGAATCACAGTGTTTATTTGTAAAAATAAAATGCTACTTTACAAGACTTGCTTAGAAGTAAAAATTACATTGGTATGCAAAATTCTGCCCAAAGAGGCATTTATAATTCAACCATACCTGCTGAGCTCACAGCACATAAATGCTGCTTCACTATGATCTTTATTATTTTAAATTTATTTATTATTTATACTTGTTTATCCAACATGAATGCATGCAGCATTAACATCTATGCCTCAATATATGCATTAACCCATAAAACTGAACTGCAAATAAATAGTGCCCTTGACAGCTAAATTGTAGAAATATGGAGCAATGGAATTTTTTTAAATGTTTAATAGTGCATTTTACAGCTCCGCTCATTGTTTATCTTGCCTTTCAGTGTCATTCACAAAATGTATCTTCATTGGTAATGGCTTTCATAGCACAGACAAAGTTGAAAAAAAAAAGTGTTATCCTCTTCCTGAGGAGCTTCAGGAGTTGAAAATCATAATGAAAACATTAAAAACTGAGACAGGTAAGTACAGATCGGAAGAGAGACAAACCTCTGAAATCCTAAAATGGAGATTTGTGACAAGGAGATTTACAGAATAATTTCTGTGTAGGTTCTTCTTCAGAAGGCAAAAGAAAAAAAAGCCACTTTTGGAATATGACTACAGAAATAATCTCCACCTTCTTTCAAAACTGGAAATGGTGATTTGTAAATGAATAGGACAGCACAGGTCTGTGCAATTCTCAATGTACCTTTCCTGAAGCATAACCTCAGGGTGACAAACTGAAAAAAGAAGAGAATCAGTCACATTGCCTAGAAAAAACTCTTGGAAAAAAGACAAGGACAGACTCCAGGTACTGGCATGTCATCCCATGCAGAGACATTATCCCTGTTACAGACTACTCTGGAAGGAAATGGGAGAACTGGCTACCTTCAATTTCGAGAATATTGAGGTCCTCAATGACTTCTTTGCCTCAGTCTTAACTGGAAAATGCTCTGACCACACCACCCAAGGCAGACACAGGGATAGTGAGAATGAAGACCCTGGGCCCACTCTAGGAGGGATCACCATGTAGGTTTGAGATCATCTTAAGAACCTAACTGTGCACAAGTCCATGGGACCTAATGAAATCCATCCGAGGGTCCTGATGGAGCTGGCAAATGACGCTGCAAGCCACTGTCCATCATATTTGAAAAATCATGGCAGTCAGGTGAAGTTCTTGATGACTGGAAAAAGGGAAATATAACCCCCATTTTCAAGAAGGGGAAATGATTGAGATGGGGAATTGCAGAGCAGTCAGCCTCACCTCTGTGCCTGGTACTGTCTTGTAGCGGATTCTCCTGAAAGGCATGCTAATGCACAAGAAAAACAACAAGGTGGTTGCTGACAGCCAGCATGGCTTCACTAAGGGGAAATCCTGCCTGACCAATTTTGTGGCCTTCTATGATGGCACTATGGAACTGGTGGACAGGGGTAGAGCAGTTGATGTCATCTACCTGGACTCGTGCAAAGCTTTTGACACTGTCTCACATGACATACTTGTCTCTAAACTGGAGAGACAATTTGATAAGTGGACCACTCGGTAGATAAAGAACTGGCTGGATGGCCACATGCAAAGAATTGTGGTCAATGGCTCAATGTCCAACTGGAGACCAATAAGAAGTGGCCTCTCAGGGGTCAGTGTTGGGATCAATCTTTTTCAACATCTTTGTTGGCAATATGGACAGAGGGATTGCGTCTGCCCTCAGCAACTTTGCTGATGATGCTAAGTTATGTGGTTTAGTTGGTATGCTGGAGGGAAGGGATGCCATCCAGAGAGACCTTGACATGCTTGAGAGGTGGGCTGATGCCAACCTCATGAAGTTCAACCAAGCAAGGTCATACACCTGGGTCAGGGCAATCCCAGGCACAGCTTGGGAATAGATTAAGAGCAGTCAGTGGAGAAGGACTTGCCAGTGCTGGCCGATGAGAAAATGAACATGAGCTGGCTTCAGTGTGCACTTGCAGCCCAGAAAGCCAACTGTATCCTGGTCTGCATCAAAAGGAGCGTGACCAGCAGGTCGAAGGAGGTGATCCTGCCCCTTTACTCTGCTCTCGTGAGACCTCACTTGGAGTATTGTGCACAGTTCTGGTGTCCTCAACATAAAAAGGACATGCAACTGTTGGAACAAGTCCAGAGGAGGGCCACAAAGATGATCATGGGCCTGGAGCACCTCCTGTATGAAGACAGGCTGATAAAGTTGGGACCATTCAGCTTGGAGAAGAGAAGGCTGCATGGAGACCTGATAGCAGCCTTCCAGTATCTGCAGGGGGCCTAGAAAGACATGAGAAAGGGACTCTAAAGTAGGGACGGCAGTGATAGGACAAGGGGTAACAGGTTCAAAATTAAACAGGGGAAGTTCAGGCTAGATATAAGGAAGAAATATTTTACTGTGAGGATGGTGTGGCACTGGAACAGGTTGCCCAAAGAAGTGGCAGTGTTTAAGGCCGGTTTGGGCAGAGACTTAGGTGACATGGTTTAGTGTGAGGCATTCCTGCCCATAGTAGGAGGGGTGGAACTAGATGATCTTAAGGTCCTTTCCAACCCTAACCAATGTATGATATAAACCAACTGTGACTAAAGTCAGCTTCTCTTGAGTGACTGAGATTGCATACATCTTAATCAGTTGGCCAAAAGAAGAACTGAGTTTCAGTGCAATGTATTGATAAGTACTTTTTTCAGACTTCGTTTATTTTAAAACAGCTTCATTTTAGCTTCATGCAATACAATGCCATTTTAAATATATGTGTAGAGATTAGTGGCTGAATCAAGCTGAAGAGAATAGGCGAAGACAAAGTCAGGAGTACAGAAGGAGCTGGAATAGAAAGAGGAGATGCAGTAAAGCTGTTGTTACACGACTGTGTTCCAGAACAAGCTCAGAACTTGGAGGCCATTGCAAGGAGAGGCGGCAGAGCAGAGGAATAGGAAACTCTGAGAGGTAGTCTGGACTAGAGGCAACGTTTCATGTTCTTTTCTAATGCTTATCTCATTGTGGTAAAAATTGTTAATTAAATTATATTTATCTCTTCCTGGAAGAAGTGCAGCTATGGGTCCCAGCTTCCACTGTAACAGCCACTAAGCCTGAAAAAAGACAGCTTGAGGTATCAGCAGACTTTGCCCTCACTCAAAGAGTCTGCTGGCTTTGGCTGGTGTAAGAGTAAGTTTTCTTCATAGTAGCTGGTAATTGGGCTGGAAACAGTGTTGCTAACATAGGAATGTTTTCATTACTGCTGAGCAGTGCTTGCACAGGCTTACACAGTGCTTACAAGGCCTTTTCTGCTTCTCACACCTTCCTGCCAGCGAGTAGGCTGGGGGCGCACACGAAGGTGGGAGGGGACACAGCCAGGACATCTGACTCCAACCGACAACTGGGATATTCCATACCATATGGCGTCATGCTCAGTGCATAAAGCTGTGGGAAGAAGTACGAAGGGGTGTCACTGGGGGTGCTGTCTTTTGTCCTTACAAGTAACCATTACACATGATAGAGCTCTGCTTTCCTGGGGATGGCTGAACACCTGTGTGCCACTGGGCAGTGATGAATGAATTTCTTATTTTGCTTTGCTTGCAAACCCATATGTGCGCGTTTTGCTTTACCTATTAAACAGCCTTTATCTCAACCCACAAAGTTTCTCACTTTTACCTTTTCAATTCTCTCCTTCATCCCACCAGGAAGTAGTGAGCAAACGGTTGTGTGGTGCTTAGTTGGGGTTAAACCACAACAGAGATACTGTCCAAAGACTAATTATTCTTGTTTCTTGCACAAGTATTCCACACTGTTATGTAGCTGTGATGCCAGTCTTTGTTCCTAAACTTTACAGAGAGTTTGAGGCATCACTGTGTTTGCAGGAGGCAGTGGATAAAGCACTGGTTTGTAACCTGAGAAAAATGGATTCACATGTTGATCTGCCGCAGCCTTTGACACTGAGAAAATGTTTCTGTCTTTTAGCGTTTCAATTCCCACTTTGTAAAGCAGTGTGGTACTTCCCTACTTCAATAGTGTGACACAAGGACAAAGACATAAAAAGTTCTGAGGTAGACAGCTACTCCATGAATGCATGCTATGAACACATACAAAATAAAACATACAAGATAGAGCTACAACCATTTAGGCAAGTGAATATCAGTAGTAATTAATATTTGCCAGGTAAAAAAAAATACTAGATCAACAATATGGAAATCCACAGTAACAGTTATAGGAGCAACTGTGGGAAATACAAGAAAATCTGATTACTCTAGATAAAGAGAAATATTTAGCACTGAAGTATGGAGGCCATCCCAGAGTAGCGGAAACATAACCTTATCCTTGCGTCATTTTTAATTATCTCTAGCTGACCAGAGCGATTGGATGTTTGAGAGAATTTTAATGCTTTCAACTGCAGTTTAGGTAGCAGTTGCAAAACCCAGGGATTTTCTTCTCTAATCTCTTCCTTTGAGTATCTGTTAAAGACATCACCAGTGAAGTCCTTCATTCTCCATGCTTTATAGCATCAACTACAAAGCTCTCCATACTTTTTGTAGTATTAACTACAAAGTGACAAGTAGACATCAATTTAAGAGTACAGGTTGCTAGTTCTCAAAAAAAAAAAAGAAAAAAAAAAAATTACAAACCCCCCTGTAGAATAAAACCCACTTGCCAGACAAACCAGAGGATCTGTTCTAAAGAAAATGAAACGTAGAGGAATTTCATGTTTTGGCACCTTACCAAGGATTCTGTTAGTGAGCAACCTAGTTTGAATGAAAAGAAAATACTGCATCTTCTGCATGTTTCTAACAGTTCTACATGGAACCATACTCTCAGTGTAGACTCCCTGGAAAACCATCTTTCTCTGTGGAATGGATGAGCGAGAGACATTTTGAATGGCTAATGTCTGAAAGGCGACAAAAGCATTAGCAAAAGATGAATGTAGCTGAATTTTACACCAGTTAAACTGCTATGAATCTAACAATTAGGGTTTTTTTAAATTAAAAACATCAGACACCTTCATGCAATGAACAGGTTCTGGAAATTAACACTGGACTTCATTATACGAACCAAATTACAATCTTTCATTTTCTAATAGAATTATAGACTCACAGAATAGTTAGGAGTGGAAAGGACGTTAAGATCAGCAAGTTCCAAACCTCTGGCCGTGGTAGGAACACCACTCACTAAGCTATGTCACTCAAGACTCCACCCAACCTGGCCTTGAGCACTGCCAGGGATGGGCAACCTGTTCTAGTAACTCACTACCCCGTAATAAAGAACTTCTTCCTTATATCTAGCCTGAACTTCCCCTGTTTAACTTTAAACCCATTCCCCCTTGTCCTATCACTACAGTCTTCAATGAAGAGTTCCTCCCTAGTGTCTTTCTAGGCCCCCTTCAGATAGTGGAAGGCCGCTATAATTTTAAAAACTAGTATTAATTAAGTATCTTTAAAAGGATTTGTTGTAATGGAAAACTTAAAAACCACACTGAAAATTAACGAAAATCCATGTCAATATAAATGAAAACAAACCTTCAGGCAGAACTGCTGTTGAAGTCTTGTCCAGGGTGTCTTTCAACATATTTTCTGAAACCATCCCAAATTAGTTTTCAGGATTCCGTGGTTCTAAGAACCTAATAGATTTCATGTTCAAATAAGTGATAAGAGTTTATTGTGTTTTCAAAAAGTCTACTTTTTAAAAAGCTTCTCATAGTCTATCAGCTTCTCACTCAATTATATTCAATGAAACTCCAGAGGGTTGGTACACTTTTTCCAGAGGGTTGGTACACTTTTTCTCTTTAGAACTCTGCTTTCTGATGGTAGAGGACTTTGGAAAAAGTGATGTCCTATAAAAAACTTAGAGGAATCAAATACTTAGCATCTCTTAAATGGTATAATTTTCTTTTTATGACTTGTCTAGTTCCCTGATCAACAGGTTTAGGCTCTTTTTCCATTGTGCTTCCCTAGTGCTGGCAGACTAACTGTTTGGGCACTCTTTAATCTTGAAAGAATATTTAATACTATCTTAACAAGAAGTTCAGTCATGTTTTATGAATACAAAAGAAATTTTATTTTCATTATTTTATTTAGATTAATCCTTTTTCACATTAATGAATGACATCTAAACATTAACAAATGAAGAGAGCAGATGAAAGTTGTCGAACTTTCAAACTCAGACAATTTCTGTGAAAAAAAAAACCCAAAACAAAAAAACTTTGTGCGGTCATTATGCTAAATAGCATGAAAATTTTAAAGTCAAGGGCCCAAAAAGCAGAAAATGCCAAAGAAATTCACTGTAGACTAGCTATTTCATCTACAGTCAAGACATATGCACTTCGCATAATATTATATAGGAAGTGATTCTCCAACATATTTGCCCAAGGCTCAGCTGAATCTCAGGGGCTGCAGACTTTGAAATCTGTTGAGATCTCTTGCCAGTTATAAAAATATTTCCAAGAGGAGAACTCAAAATCAAAAGGCCAGTACAACTGAAGCCTAAACTAGCTTTCTGGAATGACTGTCAGCTATAAAGAGCAGGAATTCTATTTTAAACTGGTATTTAATACTCAATCAATAAACTAACCAATAAGAATAAATAACAAGCAACTTTTTCACCATTGTAATATTTAAGTTTTTCTTTGTTCAAATTATGCATGTGTGGAACGTGTTAGACTCATAATTTGGATTAGTTGAACTCCCTACATCTGTGACACTGACCAGATAGCTATTCACTAACTTCTTCACATTCCCATCCCTACCGTAAAGTAGGCTAGATCTGGTTTCAAAAGTAAACTCCTGAGCTTGTCCTTTTAAATATAAATGAAAGCACATTTAAATCCACGACATACAAAAATCTAATCTTTTAACATAACAGCAGCAAAAGCACTTTATTAAACAGTGTATCTCCCCGTGAATTGAAATCCCTTTCAGCAAATGTTGTTTAAAGTCCCAAGGGCACTCTTTCACTTACATCACTACTGATTTTCACAGCATCTGCCAGAAGTGAGCAAAACTCTCCCAATACCATAGCAGTTCACAACCTTTACAAAGGTCATTCTTACGGAACAGTAAAGGACAGACTACAGATAGAATCCCAAACTCTACTCTTCTGTGACATCCAAATTATTATCAGTAATCTTTTATAAGAATTTTTTGGACAAAGTTGTATTAACATGCTCTTGCTCCAGGTATTTGTGAACATTGAGATATTTCTGAAAACACTGATGAGATCTGAAAGATGATTACTGAAAAAGTGACCAGGACAAAGGATGATTTTAGGAAGGTGAGCTTCAACAAACAGCAAGCATCCCTCAACTAAACAATTTAGTATGAATTCTGTATTGAAAAGAATGTTAGTGATATTGAATACTTATCATGGAATGTGCTAAGGAGAATACACTTTTCTATTCATGGCACGGAATGCATTTCATGAAAGTGTCCCTATGCAGTAATTACTATACCATAAAATACCAGTGCTTCATTTAGCACTGATTTACCTGGCATAATGAAAATGAAGCCATGAATGAAACTTGGGGTTAATTCAGAGTCTAGGTGGATTCTCCAGCACTGTAACAGTCTTAATTAATGTTATGATTTGAAGCTGTAGTGGAGTGTCCCCAAAATGGTTCTGCAATACTCAGTTTGAAGGTTTACCTGTGCTCTTTTAAATTTTCTATTTTTATTCTGTATTTCTTTGTTTGCCCTCATACCCTCGGTCATGCACTTTGCCCTTCAAAGCTTTTCTCCACTTCTATACAATCCTATACTGCATTATAATTTTATTAATTTCCTTCTTTAATTTACTTAATCAGACAGAAACACAGAGCTATTTATTTTTGTTAACCATCTCTATTAAGTAGCAATATGAGTGTAATACTTTTTCTTTGCTTTGTCTGCTTTTTAATTTGGGTATCTCTGCGAACCCTAAGCTACAACCAGTACTTTATTCCCCATTTTTCACCAAGAAATTTCCTGAGGCACAGTGACCAGTAATACTGTAGTCACCGTTTTTTGACAACTCAGAATTTTTTTATTTTTTAACAAAACTGATTTACTTTCAGCTGAAGGTGAGCTTTCTACATGACCATTTCTAAATCATCTGACCAAGAATAAAATGAACAAGCATTAAGAAATAGATGAAATAGATTTAGGTGTAGGCAGAGCTTTCCATAATGATCACTTTTTGGGAATCTATCACATTCTTGATCTTGTATAGTCTAGTTTTTAAAAATCTTTTCTTTCTGATTGAAAACGCAATGTTAGTATGCTTATGTTACTGTGACTTGAAACTACTGCATGCGTACCTCTTTCCCAAGTGTGAGAACTTCTTTATACACATGGAACTCCCAAATAAAATAGTTACTCTATCCTCCCTGTTTAAGGCACACATGATACAGTCTCTGATTTCTAGAATTCTACTATTTGGAGAAATTAACACTCTGTCAACATTCTCTTTTATTGCTTGTCATTAAGAAACTTTTTTGTTCTGCTTTAAATTTTCCAGTGGGTATATACACATTTGGACTTCCTCTGACTTTTTAGACATTACATAAGTTCTTACTGACACAGATTTTTCTACTAACATTGAAATACTGCCTCTGTGGTTACATACTTCCTGATTTTGGTCTGGCCTATAAGTACTATAACACAAACCAACTTGAATCATGGTATTTCCAACCTGATTGAAACCAATAAATCCTAGAAATTTTACACTGACAGCAGCATGGATAATGAGAATGTTTCCTGCAAATACCATTTCCCCTTTTAAGTGGATTCATTTCAGACTTGTTCAGCTTGCTTTCTGTTTCACGTTCAGCAAAGATTCTAGTAAACATAGTGACAGAGTATCCTAAAAAAAATACTCATTCTGTTGCTGGTATTAGTGCTATTTGCAAAAAAGAAATGCTGGCTTTTTCAAGCACATTTGCAACCAGGAATTAATGAATTTAAGAGGCTAGCCTTCTTCAAAAGATAAGTAGACATTTATTTATTTATACAATTATTTGTTTCTTAATTTACAGGTAAAATTACCAGAAAGCTATATTATTTGTAATACTGTATTCAGTAACTGAATACATTAAAATACAGAACTGAATACAAACTACAGAATAAACATTCACATTCATTATTATCCATCGCAAACTACTGAATCAAGGAACAAACCAAGGAATATCATTATGTGTGCTTGAACAAACTTGAACAAGAAAAACATCTTGCCAATGGCACATTTTGAAGCAGAATCAGTGTCCTGATTCAGTCTCCTGTGACAGCCAACAGACAAAGCTGCTACTAAAATGCTCCAGGTCTTTAATTGCACTTACAGTATTACTGGGCATTAGCTCAAAATGATTATAGAGAAGATTATTGCCTATGACCCCAAATTACCATTTGCTTTGAAAAGTTGAGAAGAGCACAGATGGAGTTTCTGTGACTATGTGCCTCCTTCCTTAGATGACTGCATTTTAGTCGCAACACCATAAATTATCGCGTAAGTACAATTAAGGTGAAGAAGAGAATGATTTGCGTCAGAACGGAGATAAAAGTACTTCCTGAGAAACCCTCTAACAGACAGCAGTCTCAGATAGGAGTCTGAGTTCACAGACTTCAAGAACTTTGTGCTTTGTAGGCTGACAAGAATGTAAGACCATTCAATTTCATTTCACCCTCCTCTTTATTCAGTGAGTTTCTATACATACAGTTTTCCCAACAGCTATAAAGAAAGCAGAAACAAAATATACTATTTAATAATTCATGTACTGAGCTTGAGTATACACACTTCTTTATTTTAAATAAAACAAGTATCTGGAAAATAAATTGTATTAGGTCAATAAGGGAAATTAATCTCAGAAGAACACAATTATTTAAAAATGTTAGGAACAAAAAACCTCGTATTAAAAAAAGCTGTTTCATGAGGAGAAAGAACTAAAAACTGTTTCAAGAGCTAACAAAACAGTCTCTTGAAATGTTTTCTCACAAAAAAATTCTCGTCAAATCATTAAGTATATGGAGCCTGTTTGAAAATTCAGAAAAGCATAGTTCTAGAACTGCAGATTCCCTGATGTTTTTTGCTTTATAGTTTTCTATGGCATGGTTAATGTTGTTTGATGGTATTCTGGTATATACACATGACAGATGAACTTCTGCACGCTTTCATGTGCTACTTCAAACATTTAAAAAGCATGGACAATACTAAAATGCAATATAAAACTGAAATACTCCAAATCAGATCTGGCATACTCAGGACTACTTGTTGCATAAGGCATTAAGTAGATCACACTAGGCGTGTTGAAGCAATTGACAATGTCTAGTCTTAAAAAAGACATAGATTAACAGTTATACTCACTGGGACCTAATAGTTTGACAGACTGATGATGCTGCAAGAAGCTCAGACATAAGGTAATTGCCCCTTTCAGTTTTTTTTATATATATAAGCAATTATATGTTAAGTAAGGCGCCAGTAATAATCTATCCTTTTTTCCCAGACTTAACGTGACCAGGTATTATCCTGTACAAGATTCTTTTTGCTCTTTAAGGCTGCAAATTTGCTTTGTGTTAAACTGAGATCCTTGTCTCCTGCTAGTATACTGTGTTCTGTATGAGCCACTATCAATACTTGTCTCCAAGCCTGGTGTCACTGGCAGAATTTAGGGGTTTCTGATCATGGGTCAGTTTACATGTTAGCAGGCCTGCTGGCAACAGATGGGGTGCATCTATCTGAAAGACAGAAAAGGATGCTTGCACAGGAGTTAGCAGGTCTCACTGAAAGAGTTTTAGACGATTTGAAGGGGGAAAAGGATAAAATCAGGCTCACTAGAGATAAGCCGGGGTGCAGCACGTCAATGTTTGAGGAATGGTGCACTAGCGAGGTCCTTTGGTTTGCCATCACAGTGGATGGATGGAGATCAATGTGGCAGCACAGGGTTATTGATGTGTTACAAATCATGAAAGCACCTGAGAATGGTCACATAGGTATTAGGGCTTGTCCTCTCCAAAAGTTGGCAGGATCAATCTCCCAATTGAAGTGCACCTGCAACAGCATGGACTGTATGCATTGTTGCTGGAGAAGCTGGAATCTATTGTGCAGCTGGAAAACTATGACACAGTTGCTGCCACGAAAACATACCGGGATGACTCATACAACTGAAGTGCCACCTTCAGAAGGGATAGGCAAAGAAGTACAGGCAGTGGAATAGCCCTCTAAGTTAGGGAGTGTCTTGATTGTTTAAAGCTTAATAATGGTGACAATAAGTTGGAGTGCTTATGGCTAAGAATCAGAGGGAAGGCCAACAGTCACTTAACGGTGGGAATCTGTTACAGAACCACCCAACTACGATGAAGAGGCAGATGAAATTTAAGCAGCTAAGGGAAGTCTCACAATCACCAGCGCATGCAAGTCATCTCTGATGAGGACACCATCAATGTTACTCTCCCCACTGGTGCACCCATACTTCTTGAAATTGATGCGAATCTACGCCCCCTGGGCCCTCACCAGTTTCTGTGTGATCAAGAAGCTATCCAAGCTGCCATCAAAAAAGTGGAAGATCAAGGGAAAGTAAAAGCTGTTGAGAAGTAAAACCCCACTGACACAGCTGTTTCCAACATTTATGTATGACTGCTAGGTTGCCCTGTGTAGAAGTCTCAATTTTAAGCACAAATAATTGGAAGGGAGAGTTGTTGAGTCTCAGGTTGATAGATTTACCCTCTCAAAAACTGGAATTTATATCTGAGCATGAGATTATGGATACTGGAAAAAAGAAACCAAGAGATGATTCAGATAATGGAAATTTGCAGAGCAGTCTGCCCCACACCTAGGACTGAGGGTGGCCTAGTACAGAAATTAAGAGATATTGCTGATGTCTACTGGTCATCAGTCCTAATATAAGGGGAAAAGCACTAATTTACTGGACTAAATAACTCCAGGGTATTCCATGCACTAAACCTTATTCAGTGTGATAGAATGGCTCTAAGTTGAGCTATCCAGTACAATTCTTCTTTGTCACTGGCCATGATAATTTGTTCTGGATGGAATTCCTTTGGTCTTTCAGAACACTTTCAGCTGTATAACTCTTTGCCTTTGTTATTTTGAGTCTTCCAAGGTCAGTTCATGTCCAGAAAATTTTGTAGAGATGTTCTGACTGTTACCATAGCTGTGTTTTTACACTACAGTCCAGTTTTTAAGGAACCTAGAAGGAATCCCTTTTCCTCCACCATCTTTGCAAAGCCTAGCATGACTGCATTTTGCTAGCCTGAAAAAATGGGATTTAACTCAGACTTTAGCCCACAAACTAAGCACAAAGGTTTCCTGCTTACTGTATAAATGATCACTTACTGAATGACCTGAATAGCTTTGAAACACTTAAGTGACATGTACTAGAGGTTTGATCATCTCTTAGTCAAGTTGTTAAAATAATTCCTGCTTACCTCAGTAAAACTGAATATAGGAAAATCCCCCTTTAAGCTTTCCTGAGTTGTAAGGGTGTCTTGATAAATGTTCCACAGGAATATTATGTGGCGTTCTCTGTATCCATTTCTCTGGATGGTGCAAAAGATGCATAAAGCATATAAGAAATGTTACTGGGTGCAGCACATCCAGCCATCATGCTGGTAGGGAAGGGTATTTTGCCATGGCTCAAAGTGTTCACCTCTAAGACTCTCCTAAAGCCATGGCTTATTTCTCACCTTGCTGTCCTGTTTGTCACTAAATCAAATAGTTCTCACAGGTCGGGTGTGGTGTAGCATGTTTGGCAGTTTGCTCTTTTTATGTACACAAGGATCAGGATAATAGCACTTTTGAAGACTTGCTCCTACCTTACAAATATGAAACTGTTAGTTAAATTCAGATCTGACACAGTGTCTCAACACCTGAACATCTGGATTCTGACCTCAGTTACCAACACTGGTGGAACTTGTGTGCGTACTGTTTGAGCTGAATGTTTTCTCAGCATGGCCTATCTATAAATCTCAAGAGAAGTTGATGAGAATTCCCTTGGTATGATGACAGCGTAAGCTTTTAAAATCCTAGAGTAGCTGCCTCTTTGCAGTGAGCTGCTCTGTAGCTCAATTCATAAGTATGAGAGGAGGTTTTGTGGCTTTTTTATTTTCTTTGAAGAGAGCAGTGTGAGCATGATGTGTCTCTGACAGGCTCCCTTCTATATGGAAGCAGACTTTCCAGGTCTGATGCTGCCTTGCATTAGGGTAGCACATACTACATAAAATATTTCTTGCTAGATGGTAGTTTCTCTTGCATGAATGATACTTGGGCTTCTCTTTGGCTTTGTTTCTCGTAGCCCTTGCAGTAGGAATGAAGTTACATGTTCTGGGTTTCTTTTAAACAGAAGGCTGTTAGGTTTCCCCATGCTTTTTACAAGCAGGGATATTTCAGTATTGTTTTTCTCTGAAATACTGTTAGTAGCTGCCCTGATACTCTATTTGAAACTGAGTTTCTCCATGCACAGAAAACTAAAATTCCAGAAAGGAATAAATGTTAATCTTAGTTGACACTTTTCAAGTCAGTGTTATGGAGTTGGATTGATCAATCATCAAATGTTCACCTGTCAGTGTCTTGAGGAAGGCCACTGGCACTCAAGTTATCAGATTTTTTCCCCGACATTCAGTAATGTGTTCAGCATCAAGTGAAAATCACTGTAGACTTGTTAACAAGGCAAGAAGAGCCAACTATTGCTGGTGAGAACTGCATGCATCCAGATATGTGGGCTTACAGGCCTTGGTGTCCATATTGCTTAGGCATTGTGGTATTGTAATGTAGAACATGCACAGGACTTGAGATGCAGCTGGAATATACTTGAGAATGAACCCCACTGAACTGGAAGATTATACTCTGTCCTTCCCTAATCTTGGAGAATTAAAGGGAGAACAATGACGGGAGACATTGTTGTGGGGATCTCTTACAGAACCCCTGACCAAGAGGACTCTGTGGATGAAGCGCTCTACAGACAGATAGGAACAGCTTCATGCTCGCAGGCCCTTGGGGTATTCAACCACCCTTAGGGTATTCATGGGATACTTCAACCACCCTGAAATCTGTTGGATGAATGTTATGGCGCAGCACAAGCAATCCAGGAAGTTCCTTGATTCTGTTGAAGACAGCTTGTGGAGAAAAAGGCACGGACACCATTTCTGGTTAGGAAATAAAATGGTTTATTTTCTGAAGGTTCAGGGTTGATATAGGCTATAGGAAGTACCCACGTATAAGAGCAGCTAATACAATTGGTTAGCTATCAAGGTCCACGTGGGTACTTTTGCTTCTTCATTGGTTGATCATTGGTTGCCTCTATTGGATGCCTGTTTCTTGCTGTTGTCCCCTCACTGGATACTGGTTCCTTGCTTCTTTCTTCCTTCTTATCTTGCCAAACTTTCCCTGCAATACTCCCCTATGGTCTCAAAACTTTCCCAGCAACATTCTTCTGCTATCTCAAAGTTCTCCCAGTAGCTGGTCTAGCTAAGAATCCTTCACATAAAGGTCCTTTACACCCACACAGCTTCCTTCTGCAAGTAATAGAGGAAGTGACCAGGAGAGGAGCAATGCTTGACTTCATCCTCACCAACAGGGAAGGGCTGGTTGGAAATGTGACGCTCCAGAGCAGCCTTGATTGCAGCGATCATGAGATGGTCGAACTTGAGATCCCCAGGACAGTGAGAAGAGCGTGCAGCAAGCTCACTGCCCTGGACTTCAACAGAGCAGACTTTGGCCCCTTCAGGAACTTGCTCAGTAAGATTACATGGGATATAGCCCTAGAGGGCAGGGGGGCTCAAGACTGTTGGTTGATATACAACGATCACCTGCTCCAAGCTAGGGAGAGTTACATCCCTACTAGAGGGAAGTGCTGCAGGAGGGCCAGGAGACCTCCTTGGACGCAAAAGGAGTGGCTGAGGAAAATTCAAAGGAAAGAAGAGGCTTATAAAAGGTGGAAGCAAGGACAGGCGGCCTGGGAAGAATACAGGGATGTTGCCCGGGAAGCTAGGGACCAGGTTAGGAAAGCTAAGGCCCACTTAGAATTAAACTTGGCTAGGGATGTTAAAGATAACAGGAAGGGATTATATAGGTAAGTAGTGAATAAAAGAAAGACTAGGACAATGTGGGCCCCCTCCGGAAGCTATCCAGAGAACTGGCTTCCCTGGATTTGGAGAAGGCTTAAGTTCTTAATGACTTCTTTGTCTCAGTCTTTACCGGCAAATGCTCAGACCACGCCACCCACAGCTACAGGTTGGGCAGAGAAGAGATTCACAGCACCCCTTCAGAGAAGGACTTGGGGGTGGTGGTTGATGGAAAAATGAGCATGAGCCTGCAGTGTGCACTTCCAGCCCAGAAAGCCAACTGCATCCTGGGCTGCATCAAAAGGAGTGTGACCAGCAGGTCGAGGGAGGTGATCCTGCCCGTCTACTCTGCTCTTGTGAGACCTCATCTGGAGTACTGTGTGCAGTTCTGGTGTCCTCAACATAAAAAGGATTTGGAACTGTTGGAACAAGTCTAAAGGAGGGCCACGAGGGTAATCAGGGGACTGGAGCACCTACCATATGAAGATAAGATGAGAAAGATGGGGCTGTTAAGCTTGAAAAAGAGAAGGCTGCATGGAGACATCATAGCCTTCCAGTATCTGGAGGGGGCCTATAGGGATGCTGGGAAGGGGCTATTATTTAGGGACTATAGTGATAGGACAAGGGGTAATGGGCTCAAACTTAAGCAAGGGAAGTTTAGATTGGATATGAGGAAGAAGTTCTTTACTGTAAGAGTGATGAGGCACTGGAATGGGCTGCTCAGGGAAGTTGTGAATGCTCCACCCCTGGTGTTCAAGGTTGGGCTGGACAGAGCCTTGGGTGATATGATTTAGTGGGAGGTGTCCCTGCCCATGGCAGGGGGGTTGGAACTAGATGATCTTAAAGTCCTTTCCAACCCTAACTATTCTATGATTCGATGATTCACTGGGACTCCAATGCACTAGATATCTGCTGGTTGTCAAGCATTGGAACAGGCTACCTAGGCAAGTGGTAAAGTCACCATTTCTGAAGGTATTTAAAAAGATGTGTAGATGTGGCACTTAGGAACATGGTTTGGTGGTGGATGTGACAGTGCTAGATTAATGGTTAGATCTGATGGTCTTAAAGGTCTTTTCCAACCTAAATGACTCAACAATGCTATTATGTTCACTATTTTTAGGGTGTGTTACTATTTTGTTTAAGAGGAGGAAATAGTAGAACAGAATAAATACCCCCTGGGAAAATGTTAGTAAATGATAGTAACATTGTTGCATAATTTTGGTTCATACACAGTCAAAGTCAACTTAAATTTTGCAACAAATTATGAAAACACTTTTTGTACAATTTCTTACTGTCACAGGATTGAAACAAGGCAATTTCTTCGGGATCAAAAGTTTTCTTTCTTATTGATGTCGGATCTTCATGTTATACTCAAGACAGGAGAATGTTCTTCAGTACAAATAGTTTTTCACTTTCTTATCACTCTTGTTTTGTCTATAGGGCTGCTCAGTAAAACTATAGAATTGTACAAAATGTTCTCTTTGTTAGAACTAGTTCTAAAAGATGTAAATATAACAGGTCTAGAAGGTACAAATAAGCAGTGGAAATTACAGTAGAATCTACCTCCCAGACATGACTTTCCTCAAATTCTAATATTTCACAATTCACTTCAAAGCTTTTCTCTTTCTCACTAGATATTCCTTTACTTCTACCAATGGCAGTGAAGAAACAAAGTACTTAATTTCACAGTACTACCTCGGTAGCACTGGAGACCCAGCGAGCTTCACCTGTCAGCTGGATTCCTTTTTGGAGAAGAGAATGACATTCAGTACAAATGGGACTTTTTGTCTTTCGTATATATTCTGAGAATGCTTTCTAGAAATGCTAAGGCACCAGAAAAATGAGATTGCCAAGGTTTTCTATCATTCAGGAACCAGAAAACAATGACTTATTCAGTGGCATTTTCTTACTCATAGCATCACAGAAAGGTTTGGTTTGAAGAGACCTTTAAAGATCATGTAGTCCAACCTCCCTGCCATAGGCAGAGATATTTTCCACTAGATAAGTTTTCTCAAAACCCCATCCAACTTGATCTCGAGCACTTCCAAGGATGGAGCATCCACAACTAAGATGGGCAAAATGTTCCACTGTCTCACCATCCTCACTGTAAAAATTTTCTTCCTTATGTTCACTCTAAACTTACACTCTTTCAGTGTAAACCTGATGTCCGTTGTCCTGCAACTACAGGCACTAGTAAAAAATCTTTCTCCTTTTTTCTTTTAAGATCCCTTTGTACACTGAAAAGCTCTAAGAAGGTCTCCCTAGAGCCTTCACTTCAGAGCTAGTGAATCAGGTGACTCAGCTTGGTGTCACCTGTAAACTTGCTGAGGGTGCAAGCAATCCCAGTATGTCACTGATGAACATATTAAATACTGCTGGTCCCAGTATGATCCCCTCAGGGATGCCACTCATTACTGGCTTCCATTTGAACACTGAGCCACTGAACATATTTCTTTGGATGCAGCCATCCAGCCACTCCCTTATCCATTGAACAGTTTTCCATCAAACCAAATTCTCCAATTTAGGGAGCAAAATGTTGTAGGGGACCATATCAAAAGCCTTACTGAAGTCTAGATAGATTATATCTATAGATCCTCCCTGATCTACTGATGCAGTTACTCTTTTGTAGAAGGTCACTAGATTAGTCAGGCGACTAATAATCCATAGTAGAGTGAGGAATATGTGCTGAGCATATCAGCACAGCCAGCGTCCCTCTGTAGAAAGAATGGGGAGAAACTGAACCTCCAGTCAAAGCCCTACCCAGGTGGAAAGCATTGCTTCTTTCAGGAACCCTTCTTAATTTGCACTGTATTACCTCTCAGATATTTGTATTAATGGATCCTATGACAATACCACTAAAAACACATTTACATCTCAGGCATTACACCAGCAAACCTTTGTTTCTACTGAAATTGTTACTCCCTGTTTTAGCATAGTTTTGCTAATCAGTCCTTTTATCATTACTGTTTTCACAAAAAAAATTGCTTAATTATTATCTTTTAAAAAGACATCTTTGAAGAGACACTAATTCCCACCCTCAGAACACGTTTAACCTCCTGCATCAATTGCTCATTTATTAATGGTTTAGATTTACAACCAAAAATCAATGTGTTCTTGTCATACCTATACTAAGATCAGCCCCCTTGATGATATTAAATTTCAGTTTCCTGCTCTCTTTGCCTTGGACAACTCCTGCATTCCATGTAATCTGAACTATTTTCCAAGGCCTGAAGCCACACAGTCACCTTTTCCCCTCACTCACTTCCAAACTTCCCTGTGACTTGTGAGTTCAAGGACGTACTTTCACTTGTGGTGTTCCACCTGTCTAAAACTTATTTCCTCTTCTGCCTAAGCCACTGAATCATTTCTTGAAATCTCACCTTAAAACCTCCTTGTTCTCTTTAACCTATGATTCACAGCCTCTGGATAACATTTTTTTATATCTTTTATAAAGCATACACAGTGAAAAGGAAATTTATTGTAGTCTTGTTAAAGGAAGCTATACTTGATGTACTAATGTGACTGCGGATTAAGGGTCCTATAGAGTCCACTGCAGATAGATTGACCCTTGCAAAATCTACTGAAGCCTGAGTATTTATATTCACTTCCCTGAACACCTCATAGGTACACCCTTTGCCAGTTTACAGGCTGTTGTTCTTCTCGCCTTTGAACTCAGAAATTTACTCCTAATGTCAGATAACACTACTAAGTTTTGCCCAGCTATAACAAGGTGCATATTCTGCACCCAGCAGAACTGAATGAAATGATGCAGATCCTTCATCTCTCCCTCCAGTGATCAGTACCATCTCCCTCATCCCAACTTCAGAAACTCTCAAAAAAGAGCAGTAGTAGAAATGAAAGAATCATAGCATTACTCTGTTAATGCAACTAAATGAAGGATGAAAGTCCTATCATATGTTCCTTATCTAAGTGATAGATAGCAGATTCGGATATCTACTAAAAAAGCTGAGCAAGACAAACAATTTGATCTTAGATTGATTCTATTCAGTGCAATGAGAGGATGCAATAAGGCAAATTCACAACACCAGATAGGCTACACAGTGAGGGGAAGAGGGAGCTCTAAGAAGAACTGTGAAAATTAATAGGGTGGTGTGTCACAAATCATACCATCCTACTAACAGTAGGTGAACAGTACCTATTTCTAAGGCTGGTATTCTTCCCCTTTCAGAATGCATTAATTGTTGTAGCAGGTAATTTTCTGTACTCTGTTGAAAAGACTATTTAAGTCTAGCTTTTTTTTGTTTAGCTCACCTAAGCATTTTATGCTCATGCTCGTTTTCATGCCTTTGAATAGTCTTAGGATGTAACTTCTAACTATTTTCAACTGACACTTCCTTGAATTTTGTGTTTTAATCTTCAAGCCTTTTGTACTGGTCAAAGAACCAGAAATGGCATTAAAAAACTTCAGTTCACATTCACATATCTCCTAGAGCTGTGATTTAAAGGAAACACTATAAATATTTCAGACTTACAATATACTTTTCGGTGTTGGTAGTATATGCTTTGGAATATATTATGTTGTGCGCATACATAAAGACATTCTACCAGTAGAGACATGTTTTCTGCATATAGGAAATCACAGAAACACAGACTAATAATAATATATTACTGTTAGTGTCACACTCCTGAAATATGGATGGTAGCACAGGAGTACAAGTAAAACCTTTCTATCTCTTGAATGACTACCGGTATATGAGAGAAGCAGGTAATAGGAAGCAAACTGCAGAAGCGGGTACAGATTGAATGGAGTTATTTTCATTTGACATGAGAATATGGGTGTATCAAAAAGGCATAAGCAAATCTTTTTGACTGCTATCTGTCTCTGAAAAACTTTACGTGAATTAGCAGTCAATTTTGATAGAAATATTGTTATGCAAATCTATTTCTAACAAAAGGTTTTCAAATGTTGGTTTTCAGACGTGTTACTGTCTTACACCTACAAATAGGAAAAAAAAAACCAACAGCGTAAGAAAGGAGGATTTCGTTAATACTGCAGTGTATGACAGAGTACAGCGTATTGAGTCTGTGTATAAGGGGTAGCTGAATAACTAAAAGAAACAGATCAAAAACATAAAGGTCAAAATCCTTACATTTATTCTGGAGCCCTTGGTCCGTAACCACCAAATCTGCATTTCTTACCACATTATCATATTTCAGTTTCAAATTGGACTAATTTCTAGGAGGGATATACATAAGGGATAGGCACTGCAGCACTACAGTTAATAACAATAATGTGTAACTATAATGATGAATCTGTTGTTGAGGTCCAGTGTATCTAGGAAGGTTATGGCTAGCATTTATTCTAACTTTACATTGCTGTAATTCTGAGAATGGTGTAATTCTTTAAAGTGACTGCACTTCTTGAAAGTTCATATTGGCATGTAGTTTATGATCATACTGACTCTCAACTTTTTGTAGGCTGCTACCAATTAATTATTGAAGCTGTCTCAAAAGCATAATAAGTAAATGTAAAATATTGTAGAGGAAAGTTAAACCAAGACAAGATTTCTATTCCATCTATAAGTTTGTTTTTTTTTTTTTTTTAACATGCACATCAAAATAAGTAAATAAAATTAAATACTCACTCCTGTTATGTAACGAGGTCTATACTGGATGGTTCCAAATAAGCCAAGTATGACTATAATAATGTGTATAAAATTTGCCAGGATGGGTGCCCACTGATAACCAAGGAAGTCAAATATCTGCCTCTCGAGCACAGAAACCTACGGTTAAAAAGCAAAAGCATAAATAGATTAGAACTGACCAGAAACATCTGTTTGCAAGTTTCCCCTTCCATGCCCAAGATGACTGTCCTGAGTAAAAAAATACTTCAGTCAGAAGTAAAATGAAATTAGTTTACAATGTTTTACCTTATTTTAATGAAAGCTGCATTTCCCACTGTCAGTTTACTGAGTTGTAATCTGTTAGCTAAAATATTCATGTGGGCAATTCTACCAAGACACTAAACTCCTCACTAGAACAGTATGCTTCCAGGAAGAGGAACAGAAATCATTTTATTATATACACCAGCAAATATAATAATGTTCTAGAGTACCGGTGCTGAAAGTAAATAGCAGGCTTATGGCATTTTAGCTTGGCTTGCATTCACAAACACCATCCTTCAGCCTAGTCCTAACTCTTTATTTATTTCCCTGCCTTTTTGATTTTTCTCTTCCCTCTATCTCCAGCTATCCTGCCACTGAAATTTTATGTGTAACCAAGTGTATGCAACTTTTTGACCTGGTTCTACTGGTAATGACTCTACTTTACCTCCTCTCACTGTCACAAACATCAGTTACCCAAGACTAAACAATTTTAAAAAGAAAATTAAGGGACAATTTTGGGCTGTTGATAACTCTTTTCAAAGAATACCATTCCAAGCATTCCAACTAAAAAAACTGCATTTCTGACAGTATCAGTAAAAAATTATTTCAGAATTCAGATAGTAGGTGTCCCTTAATTGGTGTTTGGCCATTATGTCACAGCACTGCATCCCAGACTATAGACAGAACGTCGTGTTTTGACAAAAATAATAGTGATGTGAGTATTAGAAGGCAATATGACGGTGAAGTGAATTCAGACAGAAAGGGTAAGGAATTTCTTTGACACCATTCCAACAATTTCACTAACTAGGACGGTGAATAGACAAGTTCCATGCAAATGTAAATAATACAATGAAACAAAAAATAAACAAAATTATAGTAATAATAAATAAATAATAAACCCACCACCACATACAGAAAATAAAGAAGAAGCAGGACATTTCTTTATAAAGTTTCATTAAATGACAGGTGACCATTCACTCAGTTTATATTGTGCAGTGGATTAATTGAATTGAGTGTATCTGCCACACACTCCATTCATTGCAAACATAATAACTTTTGAGATCAAGCACTACATTAATAATTAACTACTGTTCTTGCATGATGTAGCTATGTGAAATTTTTTCAAGTTCCATGCTACAGTCCACTGCCACACCAACACTTTCTTTCTGAAAATAAGTGAAAAACTTGCCATTAAAAAGACAGCCTACACTTAGGCCAGCATTGCAAGTACAAAGAGTGTCAATTATATAGTACTTACAGGCATAAGTTGAACTTTAAGATAGGGATTGTCAAAATAATCCTGGGGAAGTTTGTCAGCCATATCATTTTGAATTTGCAAGTTCAGGTTTTCATGTCAAACACTGAATTCCTCTCTACAACAAAGATTTCTTTCACACAATGCATCCAGTTTATAGTCAGTCATGGTATTTTGCCTAATAGTCTATTTTACATATTTACTGCCATAATACGATTCTAGTCCTACATCTTCCAAGATCTTAATGAACTGATTTGTGCTATCCTACAACCATCCCTAGCAAACCAACATCATAGAAGAGTTCCCAGAATCCCAATACATAACATTTTAATGGAGACTATGGGACGAAGAAAGAAAAGGAAGGCAAAGCTCTATTAGGAACTACATAAAACCTCAGACTGCCCGTGCTTTAAATTTATCATTAAGTTAATTATATCATTAAGATACCTTATTTTCATCAGCTGAACAAAGAGTAAATGAGAAAAGTAAAGCAGCAGCAAAAAGTCTAGATTGTACAAGCTTCTAGTAGAGTAACAGTAGTGATTCAGTGAGCAAAAAAATACCTAGGATGATGCAAATCATTTAACCAGTAGTAAAATATAAAGGTAAGTATGCCAACTGGAAAATTGGGGTATGGTAGTTAATTACAAAAAAAAGTAGAAAACCTAATAGTCCTGCTACAACATTTGCTTAAACTTGTTTTGGGGCTGTACTGAATAAATGGCTATTTTGTGCAAACTTCCACTTCTCACACACCAATGTACGTTTTTTTTGATGACTGGCAATTTCCTCAGGACCAGGCAACCACTCCCTTAGATTTTGCGGTTATGTTGAATATTCTGGTGGGAGATCTACTGGAAAACATGGCACACAAGGCAGTGGGTAAATATTGGCTGTGCAGAACAAAGAGACAAATCTGCACTATCTCTGTCCCTGTGTATCTACCTCACATTTGCCATAGGCAGGCTTGCTATTAGACTTTCTTCCTTCACTCCAAGGAATCATCTGCGTGTGGGGAGTGCTGGAATATGTGAGATGGAAGCATTCTTGCAGGCTATGCAGAGATAAAATGCTGTGAAAATGCAGCGGCTGTTCCTTAGAGGATCAAACTACTGCAGCAAGGTGCATCACAGATTTATCAAAATGGAAAGTATAGGACATAACTAAATCTTTATTCCCACTTCCTGAAGAGATGAAGGTTGAGAGAAAATAAAAACAGCCCACAAAGAACGAGAAAAATACGTGCAGTTACTAATATAAATTCTCATTTGGTCTGTGTTTCTAAAAGGAGAAAAGTGAAAAATAGGACAAAGTACTGGCAAAACCTATTAAAAACAGTAGCTTCCTCCTCTTCCACAGATGACAGAATCATAAGGGATTACCTTACATAGCAAGAGAAAATATAGACCTGATTTAGAAAGATTTTTTTTTTTTTTCATTTATGTCTAAAGCTTAAAATTCCTGGTCAAACAACTGCACTTCTTTTTCCAAATCATATCCACCAGCTTTAAATGTTTAATGATATTTCAAGGACATTCCAGAGAGAAAGAAAAGGACTGTCAATGAAATATTAATCTTTAAAGTCTAGGAAGAGATAAAGAATTGTCCGATTTCTTCTTCCGGAAATGAGTTTAAAATGAGAATAGGAAAGAGGAAAAATTGATGCTTTGGATGAAAAAGTACACAGTTATAACAAAAGAAAAATGTGGTTGAATTCAACTCCATTTTAATAATGCATTGAACCAAGAATGCAGGGTTATGGAGAGTCAGTTCCTAATGTTAGAAAACAAACATCCACCCCATTGTCTTCTTAAGCTTCCAAATGTCATACGCACATTATCTGAAGTAATCACTGATAAAATTATAGAGTTAAGTGCACAGTGAACCATTTTTTCTAATGTACCATTTTTTCCAGACTCTGCTGTTTTAAAAATAAATACAAAATAAAAACAGCCTACATATTGTCAAGCTGGAATAGCTCAAACTACTTGAAGATTCTTGTCAGAAGCTGGTTGTTACTAGGTTAAAGTGTTACTGACCTTGAGGGATCTAAGGATTGAATTTCCAGAGGATAAAGAGAACCATTCTGACATGATTCTTAACGTATGTGATTGGACTAAAATTTCAGACAGGAACCACAAAGGAGAAACTAGTCAAAACATGATTTATAACACAAACTCTAAAATGGAAAATGACAAAGTGCCTTTCCTCAGAAAGCTCCTTGAGAAGAAACTCAACCATGACTACTTCACAGTGATACAGAATCAATATTTGGCATTGACAGAAATTAAAGTGCACACAGGTATACACACATGCAAGTGGGTATATATGGCCCCTGCCAAGCAGGGCCCTTGGACAGAACACACAGAACGGAGGCAGGCAGTACACTGGGGTCTGGGGCAGTGTCACTCAAATGATGGCCTCACCAGCTGAGTGCTGGTTACAGGCTCCCAGTTCACTCCAAAAGAATAAGAGTGTATTAGCTTAAATCACAGTTAAGGAGAATTAAGCAACCATAACCATATTATGACTGGTGCAGGCTAACAATGAGCTACAGAAATTAAGCTCTAATCAGTAACTCATTAAGTCCCCTCAGCTCAATTGTGTTGCTTCAGATGCCCACAGCTTCTACTAATTTTCTTGTGCTTTTAAGTTAGATGTATAGTCTTTTAATGACTTCCAGTTCATGGTTTTATGGCACAGAAAATTACAAAAAGCCCAAGAAATACAGGTATTTTGGGCCTGTGGTTTATGAAAGAAATCCAAATTTAGAGCACGCCTGCATCACATACAACATCCCCACCTAACCCTGCCCAAACACTTCCACATTGAAGCAGAATGTGTATATTTGTGCCATTCCTTAGTAAGGTTCATTTATTTTTTCATCAAAAATTCAGATAATGTTCTGAGATAGAAGGCCTGGTTACTTAATGAATTCTCCTGCTACCCAGCAGAAGAATGTTTGGAAGTCAAATTCGTACAAAATGCACCTATGCATCTGCAAGTGTACATGTGCGTGTGGGTCAAGTCCTTTACCAAAAGACGGTGGGGGAAGAAAAAGTGATTTGAATTTTTTTTTTTTTTTTTTTTTTTTGGTGAGAAGACGGGCAAGACTGAAATTAGGTTCTGTAAAGAGCTGTGGACACCGTAGTGTTCTCAGCATATCTAATAAAAATCATCATAAGCACAGGTAATTCTAGTTAAAGTCAAGAAGGAATTAGTTTACACTTGTCCACTGGTTCCTTAGAGGAATAACATAAATAATACTAAGCCCCTGTCCTTAATCCATCTGATTTTGCTGAGAGCAGAACTAGGCTTTCGCCACACTTGATAAGAAGGTAATCACAGTTTTTAAAAATCCTGTATAGCACCACATACCTGCATCATATTGTATACAAGTGGATTTCTGCTGTGACCTACAGAGGACAATAGGGCTCTCCACAGGTAGAGAGCATATTCTAAGTCTCAGCTGCTGCATTTTCTGTCTGAAAAAACAGTAAATACAAGCTTTCTACAGTAGGTTTTTTGTTACGTAGTAATGAGAAGTAGAACTGTTAACTAAATAATACTTCGGTTATTATTACTCATGACATGAAGATAAGAAAGATTATAGGCAAAGCTGAGCTGGTGAAGCTGACAGTTGGCAAATAAAAATGTTTTAGTGTGCACTGAGCACATCTTCAGGGTATTATATTAATGATTTACAAACATTTAGACTCTACCATACATATATGCAAACCCACCTGGTGACCCAAACAAAAAAATCAAAACCCTGTCTTCCACATACTTCCCTGGAAGAATCACCTCCTGTATGAGCAGGCTACAAAAAAGAGGAAATTGCTGGCAAAATGCTTAATCAACAAGTTTTATTCTTGCAAAGTACTTTATCCATACAAATTATGAAACACCAATATCTGTGAAAAAGAATGATGGAAAAAAAGGGGGGAAGTTCTTAATTTAACACTCGATGACTTAGTATTTTTAATACTGCTTCCTAAAATTAGTTGTAGAATTACCTTATAGGAACCATATTGCAAGAATTACGACAAAAAATCTAATAAATAAGTGCTGCACCTCAGACATGTAGAAATGTGAAACATGGAGCAAATACTTGAATTCTTTGCAATATTTTACACAGCTAGACAGAGATGTGGAGATAATTGCGTCTTAGATGCCTATAGTTCTTTTTACTGCACAAGACCAAATTTACCTTTGCTAATAACAACAAAAATTCAGAATTTGTGAGGTATAGTAGATTTCAATACTCTTGAAACCAGAAGAGTATTTCAGTTCTTCCATTTGCCTTCAGAGCCAAGTTTTACACACAGCTGAACATTTGATCCCAATGACTAGCTTAAATGGGTTAGGGTCTTAAGTTCATGCTACAATTTAGATCACAAATCTTAATTAACATTATGTTACAGCAATCTGTGTGTGTGTGTGCATGTGTGCATGCTTGAAGATGGCAGAGTTTCTTTTTTCTGGCTGTCCAACAGTAACAAGACTTAAATATGCATTAGAACCACATCCTTTTGCATGTCCGAAAGAAAATTTGAATTAATCAATCTCATGTAAACTGTTCTACTCATGAGGCTAAATATAATGCATTTAGTATTTCAGCTACAGGATGAACTTGAGTAATAATAACTTAGAGATACTGAAAAATACTAACAAAGCATTACTCACAGAAGATAGAACATATAAGAAAAGCTTAATATACTTGCTTAGGTGTGATTTTTACTTTTAGAAGGGCAGATTTAGAGAGTGCAGGCCTGTATCACAGGGGCAGAAATCTGAGGGCTGCCTGTTGCCACAGTGGTTCTGAAACTAGAGACTGCAGGGCAAACATGGCTGACATCTCTGCATACCAGCTCAGACCTGGAAGAAGTAGGGCAACATAGTGCTTGCCCCAGCTGCAGGACCCTGCTACAAAAGCTGTGCCAGTTTGCTGGTGCAAGCTCAAGACATGACCAAGGATTAAGAAAGTGACTTAAACATAGAGGGAGCCTGGTGTTTAGCATTGCAGGCTTCGTATGATTACCTAGTACAAAGTCATGCACGTTATGAGCATGGTCAT
This sequence comes from Psilopsiagon aurifrons, assembly GCA_025447955.1. Classification (NCBI taxonomy): domain Eukaryota; kingdom Metazoa; phylum Chordata; class Aves; order Psittaciformes; family Psittacidae; genus Psilopsiagon; species Psilopsiagon aurifrons. The sequence goes on along the minus strand of JAOEHY010036783.1, from coordinate 1,212 downwards.
GGGGTTTTTGCTTGCGTCAAAGGTATATAGAGACAGGCTAGCTGTGACTGTGGCCAAAGGAGGTATCATGATAGATGAGATAGTGACCACTGATGTGACTCAGTTTAAACACTGCCAACATGCTCAATCCCATCTTCTCCCATTCGGCAATTGACAATGGACAGAACAAGACTGCTCAGGGGTTCTCTTCTACCTCTCCGCCCTACTCCTATTCCCCTCTCTCTCTCATTCTCCTTACATCCTTCTGGCAAGAACACTGAAGCCCTGGCTCCCACAACTCATCTTTAACATGGCAAAATTCAATTTTACTGACAATACTGAGAAGCCTTGAGCCAGTTCGGAATGTAAAAATACTTTTGAATTAAGATTCAATAATATTTCATAATTGCACAATCTAAATTTGCCTGCAGCAAAGCCTGAAGGCAAAATCAAGCATTCAGAAAGCATTCAGCAAGATCAGCCTTATCTAACATTTTCAAATTCTTTGTCTTTATGGAAATATATGACAATAAAACAGGTCTTTCTTTCATCCACAAAGATACAATTAATTTATATACAGTAAATACAGTATATTACATTTGTAAACTCAACAAAGATGTGATAATGCTGTTACGGATTAGTTATGTTATAGCTATAAGAGGATGCAACTACGGTGTCTTGAGGTAGTGAAAATACCTTCTGTGTATGTTTCTTCAGCCAAAAATAAAATGTGGCCTGAAAAAAAAATTACCTTCTAACAACAACTAAAACAAATTAGCTTCTAATTCTCAGCAGGAAAATCATACCTCGAAGAAATTCAACTACTTACAGTAAGTAACTAAAAGTAAAGTAATTTTTGAGTGCTGCAAGATGGCCAGGAGACCTCCTTGGATGGATAAGGAGCTGCTGAGGAAAATTCAAAGGAAAAAAGGGGCTTATAAAAGGTGGAAGCAAGGACGTGTGGCCCAGGAATAATGCAGGGATGTTGTCTGGGAAGCTAGGGACCAGGTTAGGAAAGCTAAGGCCCACTCAGAATTAAACTTGGCTAGGGATGTTAAGGATAACAGGAAGGGATTCTACAGGTACATTGCAAATAAAAGAGAGGCTAGGGACAACGTGGGCCCTCTCCAGAAGCTATCAGGAGAACTGGCTACCCTGGATTTGGAGAAGGCTGAAGTTCTTAATGACTTCTTTGCCTCAGTCTTCACTGGCAAATGCTATGACTACACCACC